>WNHD01010866.1:0-22520 GCA_011057455.1 Ganaspis sp. Gsp50 | reverse complement strand
TCAGCACAACTTTTGTTTTTTCAAAATTTTGATTTTTGGAAATTGGTGGTCAGAAATTTTAAGTATTTTTGATTTTTTTGCGTTAAATATTAATTTTACAGAAAAGTTGCATGAAAGTTTTCTATTGTGCTTGGCTAGCACAATTCAGCACAACTTTTGTTTTTTCAAAATTTTAATTTTTGGAAATTGGTGGTCAGAAATTTTAATTTGTTTGCGTTAAATATTAATTTTACAGAAAAAAGAGTTTTCTATTGTGCTTGGCTAGCACAATTCAGCACAACTTTTGTTTTTTCAAATTTTTGATTTTTGGAAATTGGTGGTCAGAAATTTTAAGTCTTTTTGATTTTTTTACAAAAAATATGAATTTTACAGGAAAGTTGCATAAGAGTTTTCGATTGTGCTAGGCTAGCATAACTCAGCACAATTTTAGTTTTTTTTTTAATTTTGAGTTTTGAAATTAAAAAAAAAATATTTTAATTTTTTAAATTTCGATTTTTTTGAAAAATATAAATAATTTTGAAATTTAATTTGCAGCACATTATTGTTGGCATTAAACAGTACTTAGCACAACTTTTTTTTTTATTTGGACAAGTTGGCGTTTCTGGTGCAAAAATTTTTTTTTTTTTATTTTTTTGGTCAAATTTTAAGTTTTTCAAAAAATGTTTTGTGGCACAATGGAGCACAAATCTAGCATAATTCAGTACAACATTTGTTTTTTTGAAAAAACAAAATGGCGTTTCTAACTTCCTGGACATGTCATTTAGATTTCGACTCTTCAAGTTGAATTTTCAATAAATCTAGAATTAGAAAATATTAGTATCTTATGGGTATTTGTTTTATAACCTTCAAATCTAAAAAATGTCTTTTAAGTTATATTTTTAGACTGGCTTTTAGCCAACTTCTTTGAAATAAAATATTTATCACTTTTAAAAGTATTTTGAATTACTTTAATTTTCAAAGAGTTTGTTTCTAAGATGCACGGCGAAGAGGTGTAATAAACTTTCGTTTTTAAAGGTTTATTACAAATCATGTCACCTAAATTAAAATTTTGTTATAAACAATTTTATCATTAAACTATTAGTTTTATTTATTATTTCAAATTTTTCAAAAATCTCTAAAATTGATTTGTACTTCGATTAAAGATTTTCTTAAAATCTACTTTTTTTTAAGTCACCTCTTTAATTAAAGGAGTTTGCCTCTTCACAGGCATGGGGAGGTCGAATCTTCAAGGTCATTGAAAGGTCGTTTCTCAAGCTTACCGAGAGGTTCACTCTTCAAAGTCATAGAGAGCTCGACACCTCAAAGTCATAGACAGGTCGACTCCTCAAGGCCAATGATAGGTCGTTCATCAAGGTTATCAAGAGGTCCACTCTTCATTGTCATTGAAAGGTCGACTCCTCAAAGTCATAGAGACGTCGTTCCTCAAGGTTATCAAAATATACACTCCACAAGGTCATTGAGAGGACAACTTCTCAAGGTTATTGAAATGTCGAGGTCATTATGTGGTCGATTCTTCAATGCCATTCAGAGGTCGATATCTCAAGGTCATTGAAAGGACGTTTCAAGGTTATTGAGAAGTCCAGTCTCAAGGTAGTTTTACCCGTACAGCCCTCTTCTACAAATCAGTCTCCTGTTTCAGGGTCCACTGTTTTGGAGTTTGGGAGCGTTCACAAATGACGTCAAGCTCTGGGACGGGAGGAGGGGTCGGTCACCCTAAATGTGACGTCGCAATTTCTTTTTAAAATTAATTAAAATCACAATTATAATTTTGTGAGTGTTTCTCACTAACTCTCTTATTAAAGAAATTAATATCTTTAATAAAATTATTACTGTAATACACTAATACAAATTATATTACACTAATATCTTTTAAGTCTCCAGATCTAATAATTTTACCGCTAGGGAAGAGGTAGGGTGTTTTTCAAAAAAACTGTAAAATCAGAAAAATAAAAAGTTTAAATATAATAATAAAATTGTAGTTATTGAAACTTTTTAATATTTTTTTAAAAAAATTAAAAAAATTTAGGGGGGGTATTCGAAAATGTGATGTCTTTATTAGGGGGTGTATACTCCTACGTGACATAGCGTGACAAGGGGGAAGTAGTGGTCGAAAATGAGGAAAAATAGCGTGACGTCATTTTTGGACGTTCCCTTTCACTGTATAAAATCACTTTGAAAACCTAGTTTTTGAACATAAACTTTTTTTGACATCTTTTCTTTTTAAAGTTTTCACAGAAAAGAAAAACCTCAATTTATTTCTGAAAGGTCAGTTTGACATGATACTTTTTTAATGTTTATTTTTTTTTACAGTTATGGTCTCTTATAGTGGAAAACAAATATTAAGAAAAAGAAAGAATTAATTGAATTAAACAATTCTACTGTTTCTTAACAATACGATCATTGATATAAACAACTATATTTATGTAAATATTTTGTGGACTTGGTTAGGTGGCGTGAGAGTACATGGTTGTGTATTGTGTAAGCTGCGTATTAATTACAATATAGTGAGCGACATAGGATTGAAACTGTAAGAAAAGTTATCTCTGAGTGTTAAGTGCAAAGGATTGTTGCGATAGAAGTGTGGATAAAGTGTGGAAGCTTGAATTTGAGAAGAAATTTGTAAATTGTATTGTAGAGGAAAAAGTAAGGTTAGGTGCGAGGTGACGGCTTTGGCGGCAGATTGAGAAAATTCAGAGTTCGGTCGATAAAGAAGGCATCTAAGATGTCTAAGGTGACAAATCTTAAAATGGGCTAGACAACAAAGGGAAAAAGAAATTGAGGTTAAAGTAGGTTATGGTAAAGTTAGAGTAAATGGTGAGTGGTCCTTGTGGGAAAAAGTCGAGGAAGTACAGAATAGAAAAGAAATGGGCGAACAGCAAGTACACGATGAGGGTACAGGTTTACCGAAAGAGGATTTTTAGATAAGCAGAAGTGGAGAGGAAAAAGACTAAAGAATAATAATGAGTTAAAAAAAAGCAACTTAGAGAAAAAGGTTGGAAAATAATGTTTTGGAATACGCCTGGGATTTGGAATAAAGATATAGAATTTTGGAAATATGTGGTTGAATCTGACTTTGTCAGCTTGTTAGAGACCTGGGTTGATAAAAAAGGTTGGGAATCGTTAAAGGATAATTTGCCTAAGTCTCATGTGTGGGAATGTGTACCAGCTACGAAAAATAAAAAAAAGGAAGAGCAAAAGGTGGCTTTATTGTTGGTCTGAGAAAAAATTTGAATAGTGATAGTAACAATTTGATACAAGTGATAAGTGAAGGGTTAATAAAATCGACAATTAAAATAGAAGGTAAGGATTGTATTATTTGGTCGGTTTATAACTATGGAAATTTAAAAAAGATAAACGAAGCCCTCGAGAAGGTAATAGACTCGGTTGTGAATACATACTTGATAATAGGAGGAGACTTAATATTAGAACTGGGAACTTGGGTGGAACATTGAATGAAACTGGTTTTGGGAGTAATTTTCGTAGAAATAGCAAAGATAAAACAGTCGGTAACGACGGTAGGGAAATGATTAAAAATATTCAAAACAAAGGTTGGCATTTAATGAATGGAATGTATGAAGGAGATTGGGAAGGTGAGCACACATATGTAGGCCCTAGAGGAAGTTCTGTTATAGACTACGTTATTGTTGATGAAGAATGTATAAATGTAGTAAGAAAATTCAACATCGATGAGAGAGTGGACTCGGATCACATGCCCCTGTTGCTAACGATTGATGGGAGAAGAGTACGAGAAATTTCAACAGAGGAAGAAGATAAGGAGAAGGAGTTTATTTGCTGGTCATCTGAATCAATAGAAGAGTATGGTTGTAAAACGGAAATCCCAGAAATCGATATGGGAATATTAGAAAGCACGATCGAGGAAAAGTGATCAAAGTTAAAGGAAATTGTTAATAAAGCAATGGTGAGAAAAAAGTGGTTATTAACCAAAGAAAAATTCGATTTAAAAAGTGGTGGGATAGAGATTGTACAAGAATGAAAAGAAAAGTAAGGAAATTACACTTCAAATGGAAGAAAGGATTAATTGAAAGGGATTACTTGTGTTGTCAAAAAAAGAAGATGAGAGACTTGTTTAGGAATTAGAAGAGGGAGAAGAAAAAAGAGGAGGAAATAGAGCTAAAAAATTTTAAAAATGAAAACGAAGTTTGGAATTTCCTCAATAAGAAAAGAAAGAAAAAGAAAAGGGGAAGTATAAAAATTGAAATAAGCTGCGAACGTTAGAAAGAACATTTTATGAAATTACTAGAGGGAGACAACAGTCATAATACAGAGGTTAGTGTTGAAGATATAGTATGCGAGGAAACAGATCACGATCTACCAAGTTATGAAGAAATTGGAAAAGTAGTAATGAAGTTAAAAAAAGTGAAAGCAGTTGGTATTGACGGCATTCCCAGCGAAGCTTGGATTTGGGCAGGAACTGATGTTCGAAGAAGATTGGTAGATTTAATAAGGGCAATTTGGAAGGATGGAGAAATACCAACAAATTGGAAAACAAGTATTGTTGTGCCTTTGTTTAAAAAAGGGGACAAATCAGAAGAAAAGGATTAGCGGGGAATATCTTTGCTGCCTTCGGCATATAAAATCTATACTGAATTGCTAAGAGATAGATTGGAAGAGGAAGTACAGAAAAAAGGGCTTTTGCCTGAGACGCAAGCTGGATTTAGGAGGAAAAGAGCCACAACACATAATATTTTTGTCTTGAATTATCTTTCTCAAAAAGTAGTGCAGAGCAACAATGAGAGACTTAATGCAGTGTTTGTGGACCTGAAAAAAGCCTTCGACACCGTTAACAGACCTAAACTGTGGAAAATGTTGGAGGATATGAAGATAGACAATGGACTTAGGCGAAGGTTGAGAAGACTTTATGGAGAAACAAAAGTGATAATCAGAGGAGACGAAGGATTTTCAGAGGAATTTTGGGTTACAAAAGGTGTAAGGCAGGGGTGTGGTTTGAGTCCACTTCTCTTTAATTTGTATATCGCTGAAGTGGATAGAATGTTTAAGAATAGAGGAATAGGAGGTGTGAAAATAGGAATGGAAAGGATATGGTCCCTTGAATATGCCGACGATTAGCAATTAGGGATATGCTAGATACCTTAAAACGATTTTTAAAAAGCAAAGACCTGCAATTAAGTACAGATAAAACTAAAGTTTTGATATTTAACAAAAAAGGCAATGAAAAAAAGGTTAAATTAGAATGGGAAGGTGAAATATTAGAAGAAGTTGACACTTTTAAGTATCTAGGATTCGTATTTAATAGAAAAGCCAATTATAAAGATCATATTAGAGAATTAAAAGCAAAAGGTATGATAGCAGCTAGACAAACATGGGGTTTAGGAGAGAGAAGCTGTAAAGGAGATTTTTTGAGGAGATGGAAACTGTTTAAATATTTAGTAGAAAGTGTTATGGCATACAGAGT
Organism: Ganaspis sp. Gsp50; assembly: GCA_011057455.1. NCBI lineage: Eukaryota > Metazoa > Arthropoda > Insecta > Hymenoptera > Figitidae > Ganaspis > Ganaspis sp. Gsp50. The sequence continues at coordinate 17,086 of WNHD01010866.1, read as the reverse complement.
AGAGATTTAGGGTTGGGAAACTAAAATGGAATTAGAAAAGGTATTTTTGGATTACATAAGATGGGTCCTAAGGTTAGACTTCTATACCCCGCGGTAGATTACGAGGGAGACCGGATTAGAGCAGTTAAAAATCAAATGGGGAATAAGAGCAATGAATTTTGAAAAAGGATAAGAAATATGAAAAATAATAGTCTAGTAGAGAAATGTTGACTTACATTAAAAGAGGAAGGTTGGAAAACGCAGTATGGAGATGAAAGGAAAAAATATTATAATAGGAATAGTCTAGGATTGGAAGAAGTAGAAAGGCGTATGAATAATAACTATGATTTTACTGACAGCATCAGGTTAGCGGAACATGATATATGCAAAGTCAAATGGAGGAGAGTAGAATCGATGCCTCAAAATTTAAAGAAAGGTATGGAAATATTAAAGAAAATCTAGATGTGCCGAGGTATCTTTTAGATAATAAGGGTGGGGATGGAATAAATATGATTGCGAAATTAAGGTGTGGAAATTTAGAAGACTTTAGAAAATTCTGGTTAGATGACGAAAAATGAAAATGTAAATTTTGTTTAAAAGGTTGGGACAAGTTAGAACATTATGTAGAAGAATGCAACGTAATAAAAGGATGGTTTGTTGAACTAGGCGAAAATTCAAAAAAAAGACTGAGTATTTTAATAGACAGTAGTAATGAAAATGTTAAAATAAGAATAATAAGAAAAGTGTGGAAAGAAAAAATTATAAATAGGAACGAAGAAAAATGTGATGAAAATGTGATAAAAATGTGATGAAAATGTAAATTATAAATGTATTGACACTATAGTAGGTTGTTTGTGTTTGAGTGTGTTTAAATAAACGTATTTGTAAACCAAGTCCACTTCATGTTTCAATAAATATTATTATTAGGGTAGGGTGGTCCCAAACCGACCTCCCCATGTTTCTTTACTTGTGCTGACACCGAAATTGTAATTGGCGGTATTTGAAAGCTTTCACAATACCAAACATGTTCTAAAATGTGGTAGCATGTGGCCAATTTCAAATGTGGTACAGTTTCGGTGGCAGCACTAATACAGAGAAACATGGGGAGGTCGGTTTGGAACCACCCTACCCTATGTAAATATTTTGTAGCATTTAATAAAAAGAGTGATCATCAAAAGAAACAAATCATTTGCAAAAATAGAATACAAGCAAAGCTATTGTTTAAATTGTTTGTAACAATTCGATTATTGTTATATGAAATTGTAGAATTTAATAAAAAAGTGACAGGCAAAAGAGACAAATAGTTGTCAAAAATAGAAAAGGTGAAAAGTTATTTATTAAATTGTTTATAACATTATTATGTATTTTAAATATTTATTTTCAACATATTAAATTATTCGACTTAGAAACTGTCATAAGAGAAAATCATTACCATTTTGAAAGATAATTAAAATCTTAAAAGTATTAATTATACCTAATTAATTGTTTATAATAATACCAATCTTATTTGTTTATTAATTTAACACTTTTCAAATAAATATTTTTCAGATATAATTATTAAAAGGTGGTTTCATATTAAATTCTTGCTCGGGAGGATTTTAAAAAATTAATTCTCAATCGAATTACTGCGTGACTTTGAATCGACCTTTAAATTTAACATCAATGTCAATCGATGTATGATCTTTAAATGCATCTTTTCTAAATCTACAACTTTTCTATGAATCATTTTTTTGACCGAAATCATCAAGAAAAGACATTTAAGCATGTCCGCTTGTTAGTGGATTCGTTCCACTGTGTGTCACTTTTAGAGCTGAATAGGCAATAATTTTATCATTTTTCCATGAAAAACAAAAAAATATAAATCATTTTATTTTTTTTTTTAATGAATAACAAAGCTTCCTTTTGAGGAAGCAAAACGGGTCACATTTTAATCATTTTTTACATTTAAAATTCCATTTTTATGATATAACTTTTAAAATTGTGGTTCTTTAATGATACTTCCTTTGGGAAAAAATATTCTATGCTAAAAAGCGAATCGATCCGTATTAATATTTTAAGGATTCTGAATATTCGAGACTTAATAAATTCAATTTTATACAATTTTTAATCATTTTAAAATATAAATAAACTATACATAAAAGTGACAGTTTTCTGAACATTTGGAAAAAAATGGCTTTTTAATTAAATTATAATAAGGTATTTTAAAAAAATAACGCCAGAAATCAGTTCTACAAACATGATTGTTTAACATATATAAAAATAAAAATTTTGAAAACAGATAGCCACTGAATTCGTAAAAATAAAATCGATTGACTCTATTTGTGTTTGTTTTTTTCACGGTTGTTTTCTTATACAATCAAAAGATTTTGGAAGACAGTATTACCAAGATTTTTCGACTGATAGTATAGCCGGAGATTTAGTTTTAGAAATCAAACATCCGACTAGCCACTCTCTAAATTGTATATGAAAATATTATAGACATTTTATTATACAGTTATGAAAAACATTAAAGATTTTCAGTTATTATTTCCGAAAAAAGATAAATTAAGGTGTACAAAAATTATACTATCAATATTCTTAGTTGTTTAAAAAATTAAATTATTCCACAATGAGAACATAACAAATATTACAAAGAGAAACATCTAAAGAAATAATAAAATTTTAAGAAAGTGACAAATATTAATAGTTATTATTTTTAGGTTGGAAAGTAAACTGTTTTCTATGCAAAATTTTTCCCGAATTTACTCTCTTTGTGAATTACTTATAGGAATAATGAAAAAGTTATTTGAAACTATAATTGTATTTATAAAAGTAAACAATGTTTTTTTATTTTTTCTCTATTCTTAAAAAGTAAATATATTGACTGACCATAAATATATTTACATGTCTCAATCACAAAGAAACTAAATAAAGGCTGAACAATACATATCCTTTATAATCATTATTAATGCATTTTAGTCATTAAATGTCCTTACCCATGTTATTCATTATTTTGATGTTGACAAAAAACAATAATATTGAATTCCATTCAAATAAATATTAACGAACATTTAACTGCCTTTTAGCCAGAGATGTGTTGATTTGTTGTGACTTGAACACAGGGATGAGAACAGCTTAATAGCCCACGACACACAATGAATGAATTGGAAAGAGTGAAATCAAGACTGCGTGTGACGGAGTCCGTCCTTGTCCTACTAGTGTTATAGCAAAGACCAATCATCTCTCTTTCTCTTATGGCAATCACATAAGTTTCTCTCTTTGTTTACATTTTCACTAATTCTCAAGGCGAAAATTGATGAAAATATAGGCAAGGAGAGAAACTTAGGACGCTTTCACACTTCAGCCATTGGAGTAAGAGACACAGAAAATGAAATTTGTCCAGTTTAAATCAGTTCTTCTCTCTTACTCCAACGGGATCTTTGGCAAACCTTCCCAGAAACGCTGAAGTATGTAAGCGCCCTTAGGGTGACGTCCCATAACTGCGATTTTCTTTGCGTTTTATAACTAGACCATGAATACAAAAGAGATGCAGAAATACGTTGGAGTTATTTGCACTCATGGCTTAGTTACAAAACGTAACGCAAAACGCAGCCATGGAACGGTGGGGAGATGCTATAAAAGTAAAAGACATGATTGCCCCTTGCTTATTATATTATATGAAGCACCCCAATTGACATGAACTATTATAGTAGATTATTAGAATAGTAGAACTATTATAGATTATAGAAGAAGAACGACGACTTTTCCTAAAGCTTTGCAAACCGGAAGGACAGACTTAATTCATTTAGGTGTATAGTCCCGGCCATTAATGCCTTCCTCTTTTCCACTAAAAAATTTCTACTCACCGAGTTTTTCTCTATGCAGTTTTACTTCATGCCTTAGGGTGTGAGTGTAAGAGAGACAGTAAATATCATTATTGCTCTCACACTCATGATTTGCAGCATGCTGCTTGCAGCTTGACGCGTCCATGTGATTCCACCCTTAACATTTCATATGGATATAGAAAAATACTACATAGAAAGAAACTCGCTGGGTAGAAATTTTATAGTGGAAAAAAGGAAGGCATTAATGGCCGAAACTATACAGTCGGGGACAATAATGCTTTCCAAAAGGTTACTAGACAAATTCCTACTCTGCGCGTCGCTTTCTATGTTACTTTATTCTATGCCTATGAGAAATGTTTAGGCATAGAATAAAGCAACATAGAAAGCGACGCGCAGAGTATAGGAATTTGTCTAGTAACCTTTTGGAAGGCATTATTGTCCCCGACTATACAGTCGATACTCGACGTCATATATGCCTTCCAAAATGTTACTGAAGAAATTCCCACTGTGCGTATCACTTTCTAGGTTATTTCATTCTATGCCTTAACATTTCTCATAGGCATAGAATGTAGCAACATAGAAACATGAAGATGACACGCAAAGTAGGAATTTGTGTAGACCTTTAGAAAAAGTCGTCGTTATTCTGTTTTAATTTCATGAGTTCGTGACATGCTTGCATCTTATGTCACAAACTAATAAAATTATAATAGAAGTACGACGACATTTTCTAAAGGTCCGCAAACCGGAAGGACTGCATTTATGCGGTTGGGTGTATATCCCCGAATGTTTATGGTGCTTAGGGTGAAGTCACATGCAATGGATTAGGGGATTAGAGATTAGAATAGACCAATCAGAAAATATTTTCCAATGTAGCCAATTTTCTGATTGGTCTATTTCTATTCCCTAATCCTCCGCATGTGACTTCACCCTAAGGCTATTCAAGTTGGGTGGAGGGCATTGGTGGGGAAGTTCAATATGGCGAGTGCTGGAGCAAAAACAAACCATGCAGTCAATGGAACGAAATCAGTTTTTTTAACACAACTTTTTAAATTCTAATTTTTAAACCTATGTTCTTTGGGAAAATATTTTTCATTTATCATGAACTATTTTTTAAGATAATAAAACCTGATATCATTATTTTATAATCTTAAAAAATAGCTTAAAAAAATAAAATAAAAATATTTTTCATTTATCATGAACTATTTTTTAAGATAATAAAACCTGATATAATTATTTTATAATCTTAAAAAATAGCTTATGATAAATGAAATATATTTTTCCAAAGAACATTGGTTTAACAATTAGTATTTAAAAAGTTCCGTTGAAAAAACTGATTTCGTCCCATAGACCTTTTCATTTCAAGTCGGAAGTATATTACACGCAGGCGCAACATTCATAAGAGAAAACATGTCATCTGTCATTTTTGCTCTAATGGTTAGGGCCGAAAATTTTGACGTCTGCGCACTAAAAACTTTGCGAAATGAAAAGGTCTATTGACTGCATGGTTTGTTTGTGCTCCAGCATCCGCCATATTGGACTTCCCCACCTCTGACTTCCACCCAACTTGAATAGTCTTTATTGTCAACACAATTCTTTCAAAATTATAACGACCTTATTCTGGACTCTCCTTAACAGCTCTATTCTGGAGAGATTCTCCTTAACATTCAGACTTCACCTGAAACGGCATAGTTCCGACACACTGAAATGGTAAATGGTCTCACTCACTCTCATGGTTTTCTGCTTTCGGTCGACGTTTTCTGCTCGCATGTGACTTCACCCTAAGGACAGACATATAGGTTAGAAAAGGAAAGTTCGCGTTTCTGGGCCAACGCAGAATAGAAACGTAAATCCTTTTCTAACTTATAGGTCTGTCCTTGTTGGAAAAGGACAGACCTATAAGGTAGAAAAGGAGTGCTTCCGTTTACGTTTCTATTCTGCGTTGGCCTTCTGCGTTGGCCCTGTATGATATGTATGTACCTTAATGGTTATGAATGGTGAACTCATGCTAATAGCAATTCAGAATACTTGAATTAACATGAATTGAGGAAAAATGGATAGTGGATTAGAGAGGAAGTCAGTGGGCAGTAACAATTATCCACGAGTGCAACGAAAGGCAAAAGGTTATTAATAAACACCTTAAAATCAAATGGCGGTTTCCTCAAGTGCTGTGTTTATTTTTATACAATTGTGCGGGATTCAAATCTGTGTCAAACTTATCCCCTGCCTATCCAAGTTATCGTCGTCTTCATACTAAAAACAAGTTAATTGTACTTTGTGTCAATCATGTATGTATAATGAGCAAGCCATGCCAGCAATATTTCCTGTGATCAATAATTGAAATAGATGATATCATATACATACATATATACCTATATTTTTAAGCACAACTAAGAATGGCACGCCCAAAACACAAGATGGATATTTGTGCTGATTGTGGAGCTCCTGGTGAGTTTTCTTTTTTTCTTTCTTTATTGTTTTTATTATGTTTATAGAAAAATGGATACCATTATGGAAAACTATTTTTTCCCTTGTTTATCTGTGCCTTCGTAAACTTTATTGTTTTCTTTTTTTATGCAGGTTATGTTCACAAATGCACCTATAAATATATACACCATAAATTTTGTTTCCACTATTTTCTATGTTTATTTATCAAATTCAATGTAAAAAAAAAACAAAATAAAAAGAAACAAAAACTTTAGTCTACTAACAGCTATTAAAATTTTTCTTAAAATTTTAAACGAAATTGTTAGCGAAAAAAATTAATTTACATAACCAGATTCAGCTAATTGCAAAGATTAATAGAATTCATTATAGCAAAGCAAAATGTCTACACGTCCGGGTAGATGTATTATTAAATCCGGCTTTTTACTGTCAGTACTGAGACGCAGTATCTCAATGAAATAATGAAATTAAAATTTGTCCGTCTATTAGGAAGGCCATACTCTTTCTGTTAATAAACAATGTCGTTGACTGATTAATTATTTAGTTGATAATTTTTAAATACAAATATTTTAATGACATTTCTATATTTTTATATATACTTTGCTTCCATATACTTTGCAATTTTATTTTTGTTTTCTCTATGGTTGTAGATAAGCCTTGAACGATTTTCACTGAGTTTAACATAATTCTAAGTTGTGTAAATATTTAAATTATTGTAGGCGTTCAAAAGTGGTAAAAATTATGTGAAAATTAACAAATTTCAAAATTAATTATTTTTGAAATTTTTATTACTACTATTAATAATTGACTGTGGTAATAACAAAAAATGTAATAAATGTTGTAAAAGAACAATATTTACTATCATTATTAAATAAAGAGTTATAATAAAACTTATTATTTTTATTATTTTAGTTTGTCATTTGATTTCTCCATATATATACCTTTCGGGGTTTTACATATCTAAAGCCCCACAATTCTCTCCTATAAATCCCCACAGATTTCCCCTAATTGCGTCCGTAGCTGACTTATTAGAACTACTCGTATTCACCTGGCTCCTTCAAACCAGAGTTAAGGGAAACTACGAAAAACCTTAACTGAATGTTGGATGTATGGTTTTGAAGTTTCGAAATATCATACAAACAAGTCCTCAACGTCAAATCTCCCGCTCTAAGTACCTCACGTGCCGGAGAAAATATGAGGCTAGCGGGCGCGAACCCTGGATCCGCTACCGCAGAGCTCCAGGCCTCTTCCAACTGAGCTGCCCAGTTTGTTTTTTATTATTATTATTATTATTATTATTATTATATAAATTATAATAATAAATAAATATATAATTCAAAATTATTGAAGATGATGCTGAAATTAGTACTGTGTAGAATATAATAATAACAGTATTTTATTAGAATAATATAATAATTATAACACTATAAATACATCATATATCGGGAATATTGTAAATAATATAAGAAATGTTTTTAAATGTATAAGTTTTTTGTGCATTTAATATTTCTTAAGTTTTTAACGTATATTATTTCAATTCGAATATTTAAAGAAAAACTGATAACAAAAAATCTTTTCATAAAACTAGAAAACCCGAGCCAATGAAGACGAATATTTCAAGTTTTTAAACAGCTCACATTCTCTAATAATTTCGGTTATGAATGTTTCAAATTTACTTAAGTTTATAAAATTTTTATATCTTCAAAATTCATGGGGTTTTCATTTCATTTTTTTTCACAAATTTGTCCATCCAGAGGATGGACAGTGGCTAACTTTAATTTAACCAATTATATTATTTAATAATAATTATTATTATAGACAATAATTATTTTATTTGTTTATTTTCTGTCAATTGCAAATTTGTTAATACTTTTCATAAAACAGTGCAAATTCCTACAGTACACGGAGAGAATTTTTCCTGTAAATTTCTCTCCGTGTAGATAATCAACAATAGATAATGGAAAATTCTAATATAGAACGTGTCGTTTTATTGTTTTTAAATTCTAACGCTCATTCTAGTACTTAAAAATAAGGTTAAAGGCAGCACAGGTGTCAATCTCTGGTAATTTTCAGTTAGATATAAATAAATTTCAATTTTAATGATATTTCATTTAAATATTATAGAATTAATTAGTTTTTCTTTTAAATTTGATTTTATTTACAAGAAGAATTATGAAAAAATTTGATTGTGAAAATGAAAATATTTTACAATTCATATTCTTTAAAAAAAGAAATGATTATAGTAGAAAGGGACTTTTAGATTTGACACATTTACATCGCTTACTATAAATTCTTGAAATAATTAAGTGATCGATTTTTCGATAAGTTTTCCTATTGTACTATTAAATTCAATACATTTATTTAAGTATCAACATTTGAATTAATCACGACGGAAAAAAATAATACGCGTTCAAAATTTATGCTATCTACTGTAGAGAGGTATCTCCTAATTAAATCTAACTACATTAAAGCTTCACTTATGGGGCCGTTCATATACCACGTGGACAGTTTAGGTGGGGGAGGGGGAGTTCGACAAATGCCCACGATGGGGGGAGAGGGGTTAAAAGCAAATGTCCACGTGAACCCATAAAAGTTTAATTTTATCACTTACCTACATTTTATTTTTTTCACTTTCAAATTTTGCGTCATTAACGGCGCTGCCAATATAATTTAAAATTATTTATAATTTTATAGTGGACAATATTTTTAAATTTGTTTAAAAGCGTTTAGAAAAATTTATTTGAGAAATTTTATATCTGATATAAATGTTGAAAAAGTCCAAAATCATTTCGAGAATTTCCTAAGATGACATAGAAAATTATTGAAAACATTATTGAAAAATATAAAACTCATACATATTTTTCGATAAATTTCGAAACTATTTCTTCGAAAAATTATACATTTTGTCGAAAAAAAAATCAACTTTCGTTTTAATTCTAATTTTGTTAGGAAAAACTATGTTTTTTACTCATTTTCGAAAAATTTCTTACTATTATACCATTTTAAAGATGTTATTTAAGAAAATACTCTGTGATTAAATGTTATAAAAATAATTAATTAAGGATCCATTTATTTCTCTGTAAGAAGGCATGTATTGAAAGACATTAATAAACTAAAATGAATGCATTTCAATCATATTCCCCGATAGTGTAAGAAGTTTTAATACCGAAATTTTGATTTGCTTTATTCTATAACAATTTTGTATGATATATTTCAATTCTTTTTATCGTCATATAAATGAATAGAATGTACATGGTTTGAAAACTTTTAAATACAATTATTAATTTTAATTTTATTTCTTTATTTCATACAATTTAGTGACTAGAATTTATTTAAATAATTATGTTAACATGTTTACAAAAATATTTGAAACGTAAATAGTTAGGAAAATCCAACCAAAAATTTTTCAAAATATTATTTTTTTTTTAAATATTAAAATTAATAGGATAAAATCCCACAACGTGTTTTATTGTTAATACCCTTTTTAGAATGTTTTACAGTTTTAACTTAAATGTATGGATTCTTATCTTTTTAGATAATTTATTTTTTTAACTATAATTGAGGTTCTGTTTGACTTATTAAAATGGTATTGAAAGGTATTCAATTTGTTTTGTTTAAATTTAAACATGCACAATTAGGGATTAAAATACATTAAAAATTTTAATAGCTTTTAATACAAGCCTTCTTACTGGGTTACCACTAAAAAAATATTTTTTACACGTATAGTTTATCAAAACATTAAAAAAAAATCGCTAAAAATCCACTTGGATTTGGATTTGGGAGTTTGCCAAAAGTCCACGATTGTTCACAATGGGGGTGGGGGGGGGCAAAAGATTATTAAAAATTGTCCACGTGGTATATGAACGACCCCTTATTTAAATTCCCGTTTATTTGAAGTCGCGCTTATTTGTACCAGTTTTTGTCTCACTTATTTTAAGTTAAGATCAGATCATACCTTCACTTGTTCTTGTACATGTGCAGACCGTGACAAATAGGTTCCTATTTAATAAAATTTATAATTTTGATTTTTCTTCAATGTTAATTTGAATAAAATATTGAGAATTTTTCCAATGAAATATTAAAGAAGCGATTTAAATATCCAAAAGAAAATGGTAAATGAAAAAATTTGAGTTTAGAGCAATGAGCGATGACTTATTGTCCTGTACAACTCTTCTGCGATAGTCACATGATTTTATTGACATTCAGTATTGGAATATTAATAAACTTATAAACTTAAATAGTGGGCTACCTTTCAATGAATCTTTATTTAAGCTTCATTTTTCACAATTTAACACAAAACTGTACAAAAATTCAGAGAAACTTTTCTGAATAATTTCTTTAACCTTATTTTAATACAAACTGTAAAATCATTTGATTTGTTTTGGTCTGAAGTTATTACCTAACATTCCCTTGCTTAATTTTAAATAAAACGATCCAATGAGATCAGTTTATTAAATTACTTCAAAAAAAAAATAAAATATGACTATAAAAGTACAAACAAGGGGTCGTCCATAAATTACGTAAGAGTTTTTTCGGACATTTTGACTCCCTCCCTCCCCCATGAAAGATTTTTTATATGGCAAAATTTGTAAATTAACACATGTCGTAAGAATTCATTAGACTCCCCCACTTCCTCTAAAGTCTTACATAATTTATGGACGACCCCTAAGTGCGGCTCTTCGAGTCGAATGGCGTGGAGCATGTTAAAATAAGTAAAGTCGTTATTTGACGACTAACAGAACTGGTCACCCAAATTAAATCACAATATTTAGGATGAAAAAGAGAATTAAAAAATCAACTTCCGACTTTATTCTAGTGTTTGTTAAAGTCGACTTTCGATATATTTTTGTGCTACATCGAATCAAATGAAAATCGACTTTTGGCAACATAATGTTATAAATAATGTAATTTCTCTATATTTATAAAAAGATTTCGCCGCCGCCGCTGTTTCAGCCTTTCAGTTTCAGTATTTTTTTGATATTTACCACCTTTTTAAAAAACATAGACCCCATCAAATCAATATTTACTATCTTAAAAAACATAGACCCACCAAATAAATATTTACTATCTTTTCAAAAAACATTGACCCTACCAAATAAACATTTACTATCTTTTCAAAAAACATAGATCAACCAAATCGATATTTATTATCTTTTAAAAATACATAAACAAATTCATTGAAATATTGAAAAATAATACAATTTTTTAATAATTGAAAAACATCATTAAAATATTAAAAAAATTGTACAACTTTTTCAAAATTAAAAAATATATAAAAATTTCAGTGAAGTTGGCTAAAACCAATGTAAAATTTTAAAATAATTAAAAATATTAACAGACTTTAACTCTACTTTTATTTTAAGGTAATGTTCAACATCTTATTTCGAAGATATATTTGAATCTCATTTAACATAATCTTGAACTGAAAATTGGATGAATCTTTTCTTAAAAACAATTAGGGGGTTGGCGCGCAGGGGAGCGAAGCCCCCTAGTATATTTATATAAATATATTATATATAATATATTATATATTATAAGATATTATAATAATGTATTATATATAATTATTAATAAATTACTTAACATTAAATTAATAAACTAATTTAATTTTTGCGGTATTTAAATATGAAAATAATATTATCTCATTTTGTATTCACAATGTATTTTATTAAGCACTTTGTGTATGTAACATTTTATATGCAATAGTTAAATTTAATATTTTATACAACAATTTAATTAAAACAGTGGCAAATAATAAAGATATAATCCATATTCGTACAGAATTAAACGTTATGACATTACTGCCAAGGTTTTAATTTAATAACGGCCAGCCTCAATAATTCCACTAGCTGTTTGAAAATAATTAAATATTATTCAATAGCTAATTCTCATGTTATTTATTATACGTGATATAGTTTTTGTTTTTACGATTATAATTTTCGTTTTATTTTCCCATTTTATTTTTCTGGCAAGTCGCCTTTTTAATTTGGACGAAGTGATTTCAGTAAAGAAATTATTTGTCTCTGGAAGAAAAAAGAATGCTTTTTATAGTATCACAACCTGTACCTAAGTTTCGTTAAGTTATTAAAAAAACCATGTGATAAAATTATTTCTTTGTAATTTGTAGCACAATTTTATAGAATATGAAAAAATGAAAAATTATAAACGTGAGAATTATGGTTTTATTGCGTTGATGCAAATATGTAAAGGCGAAAAATTGAACGTTATGAAATTATTAATAATAATAAATAATATAAGGAATAAAAAAAATTCCTTCGAGCCGGATTTGAACCAGCGACCTATGGATGTCCATATTTTGAATTGACCAACTACAGTCCACCGCTCTACCAACTGAGCTATCGAAGGTCGTTGCGTGTCAATTTTGTCTCGTTAAACTGCATTAAAAATGTACCTATACATTGACTCCACTGTTCTACCGGCTTTCACCTCTCTTCACGTCACCTTTTATATCAAACTTGTTTAATCTACATTCAACATTCAACACAATTTTTCATCAACTATAAACTTTAGTTATTATTTTCTTATTTCAAAGTTCGTTAATAAACAAAAATGCCAAAAATTATTTTTTGAAATATTTCAGAATTTTTTTAAGCAATCATATTTCAGACTGATTACTTTAATATTTTCATAAAAACACTTCTTAACTGTATACTTTTACAAGTGTATTTTGCAAATTTTTTGGTTTGGTGGAACGTACTTAAAAAAAATGAAAATAGGTATCGCAACGTTACACGTGGTTCTGCAATATCTCTTTCTTTCACTCAGGCGTGTCCGTCCGTCTGTCATACAGTGAAGCAAAAAAGTACCTGTGGACAAATTAACTTTGGGATCGTAATTTTTATTGGATTTCAAAGTTTCTTTTTTCAAATTAAAGATAATAAAATTCTGCATAAAACGTTCGTTTTTGTTTTTGAAATAAATTTTTTTAATTCTTAGATAAGCCGCAAACATAAAAAAAATTCTTTTTGATTTAAAATGACTATCATTTTTTAACTCAGGCTTTTATATTTGACTGAAACTGACAAGAATTATTATTTTTAGTAAAATTCCAAAATAGTTAATTATTTCAATTGTTATTAACAATTTATTGTAACAATTTTTAAAAATAAACATTTTTGATTAAGCATGTATTTGAAAAATTAACCTTTTCTATTGTATTTCTTCTCCTAAAAAATAATAAATAGTAAAAGTTTGTAACGTATTTTATTTTACCATTAAAACATAAAAATTTTGCAACTAAAATTGGCTTAATCCAGCTTAACTGTGTTAACACATTTTCATTGGAATTTTAAAATGTAAAAACCTTTATATAAATTTGTTGTTTATATCGAAACAAAAAAAAACAATTTTAAGCACTTTTAAAATTTCATTTTTTTATTACTTTTTTCGCAATCTTCGCAAGCCTGACGCCCACCCAGAGTGGGTCAGATGATTTTAATGTTGTAATATCTTCTAGAGATTTTCATCAATTTGATTGCCAATTAAATTCAGTGAACAAAATTTTAAAAGCTTTCGAAAAATGTAAAAACCAATTCTTTTTCAATGTTTTTAATTCTTTATTTATAACTTTTGTCAATTTATGAAAGGAGGCTACCAGCGTACTTCCAAATTTTTTTTATTTTTATTTTGCAAAATTGGCTTGAAATCATTAAGGATCTTTACTACTAATGTTTTAGATTGTCAAATAATGTATTTCACTAATTATGTATTGCACTATTTATTTGTTTAAACAATTTATTATTGGTATTTTGAACTTTTTTCTTAAAACACCAAAAGAAATGCAGTTTCTTCCTAATTTTGCAATTAGTTCGGCCAAGTGTAATAACAAATAAAGATTTCATACGAATTTAATAATTTCACAATTGTTTATACAAATAATTGTTGTTCATTACTTACTTTTCATACATTTCATCAGAAAGACGCACTTTTTTCTCAATTTTGCGTTGAATAAAACATCGTATAGTTTTAACATGAAATTAATGATTCAACAATTGTGTAAATTTAAATTGAACAACTAAAAATTAAGCCAAGTAATCAAAAATTACTACTCTCTAAATTTGAATTAGTCATTTTCTACTAATAAATAGGGAAAAAGTCGTCCACCTATTGAATTAGTAAAATTTTACTAATTGTTAGTAGAAGACTACTAACTTTTTAGTAGAATATCACTATTTTTTAGTAGAAAATTACTAATTGAGATAGTAAAATCCAATTATTTATATTAGTAGAAAACTACTAATTCAATTAGTAATTTTATACTAAAAAATAGTGCTATTCTACTAAAAAATTAGTAGTTTTCTACTAACAATAAGTAAAATTTTACTAATTTAATAGGTGGACGATTTTTCACTTATTCATCAGTAGAATATGACTAATTCAAATTTAGAGAGTAGAAAATAAGTAAAATAATTATAAAAAAATAAGTAAATCTGGTTACAATACTTAGGGACCATACTTAAATTACGTAACGCTTCATGGCAGTTGGGGGGGGGGGTCAGAATATTTGTTACATTCAGTAGAAAAATGGCGCTTATTTTTTTAATATTTTGTTACATGAGGGAGCGGGGGGGGGGTCTAAAATTTCTTTTAAGAAAAGCGTTACGAAATTTAAGTATGGCCTCTGAGAGTAATTGTTCCGTAATTGTTAGTTTTATAATCTATTTAAAAAAAATTTGTTTTATTGAAAGAAAATCGTTTACGTGACCGCTAAATCGTACAAATTCTAAAAAAACTATTAATTTTGTATAAATAAACATAAATCTTTTTTTATGCCTTTCTTAAACATAAAATAAAATACCCGTCCTTCGGGTGAAGTATAAAAAAAATACTGAAATGTCTCGATTATACGTACTAATGGTGCATAATATAGAGCTTAAAAACAGTGAGTTACGTAGAAGAAATCTTTTATAGTAAAATATTATATTATGTACATGCTTTTAAAAGGAAAATGATTAACAAATGAAACTCCCAGACCTATGTCAATTGCAATCCCATCAAATGGAACGCAGTAACAAAAATAATAACAGACTCGTTATTTGAAATCAGATAATGTTTGGACCCAGACCAACTGATAGTCATATCAAAATATCCCTACAGCGCAAGCCATCTGACAGGATAAGCTACATTCAGAATCATTTTCCAATGTGCAATTTTATTCTCGCAGAAGAATTATACATTTTTAACAAGATTGAAAATAAATTGCAAATACTTATATATTAATAAAAATTTACGCACACGGAGAAAAGGAAGTTATTAATATACAACTAACATATTTGTCTCGTTTCAACAAATTTTTTATTAGAGGAGTCGCCTAAATCGGCCTAGGGCCTTTAACATCTTAAAATGAAAGAACAATGTAAGCAATTGAGGGACTACGGGCAATAAGGGGATACGCGTGAATTTAGGCTGAAAAGTATTATCCAATTAGTCATTTTTTACGAATGTTGAAAATTGTCTTTTAAATTACCAATCCTTGTGCATGATGAAAGGGTCTAACTTTCTTCCTTATAAAATTTGTTATAAGCTTTTGTTGCTAAATAGCTTAATAGCTTAATAAATAAGAAAAAGTAAGTTTTTGAAAATTGAAATTTTTTAATAATTTCTCACTTCAACCCGTGATAATTTGGCTAATTTTCAAAATTTATTAATGAAACAAAAATGTGTTTATAGATTAGATTATTCTGAGAGTAAAGCCGTGCAGAAAAAGTTTATATGTTCATAAACAAAAAAGTTATTATTTATTTTTGCAGACATTGTACATTTTGTGTACTGCAAACTTAGACCGCTTCGTTTAGCGAGCGAATTTTTATATTCAGAATATTTTTAGTAAGAAAATTTTTCATTAAGATATAAACAAGTTGTTTGGAAAATTTCATTCAAATCGGAAAAATGGTTAAAGATCTATTAATGTTTTTAGTTTACGGCGTGAATCAGTTTTATAATATAGCAAGAGCATTTGGTCTTTAGCGCGTTGCGAATGTTTGCTCTCTTTGTACCTTCTTTCGTGATGTTTACAGAAATCTAAATCTTCTAAACAGAAAACTACATCATTTAAGAAAAAGCTGCAATCGAAAATAAAATAAAAGTACACAACTATTTAGATTTTTGAAAATGGAGTGTGAAATAGTGTCAAGTAGTAGTCGAAAAAGAATAAAAAACACAGAATTATGGGAACGTAATTTATAAAATTTATAAAATATTTATTAAAAAAATAACAATAGTAATAGAATACAATCTTAAATAATATTCTAAATCCTTCATAATTCAATATATTTCCATGTTTTAGTGTAACGAGACATTTTTTATTACATCTAAAAATTATTTAAAAAATATTTAAGCTTTTTACGGAACAATCGATACTTTACGTTTATAGTAAAAACGATTACGAATACAAAAATGTGTTTTTATTTTTATATAAATCAAGGAATGAGATTTTTAAAATTACACACTGATAATCGATTTCAAAAGAAAATATTTGGCCCTTTTATACTTTATTCTGTATCACAGCAATCGTATAGTAATTTTTGTAACTGCTCGAATTTTATAATTTTGTAATCAAACCTAATCTATCCATTTAAATTTAAAAAATACTCTCTCATTATTGTAATGAAAACTCTCTATTGCTATTTTTTATGCATTTTATACATGGGTGATTTGCAAGCAACTGTCACTTTTCATGTCTCCGAAAATAAATTAATAATATAAATATTTTTTGGTGTCATTTAAATACCCCTTCATGGCAGTCTATTCTCGATGATATGTAATATTCAGCTTTTAAATTAATCATTTCGATAATTAAAATTAAGAAAATTGATCCAAAT
>WNHD01010862.1:0-11955 GCA_011057455.1 Ganaspis sp. Gsp50 | reverse complement strand
TTGCCCTTCTTTTCAAGTTTTCTATTCTCAATGCTATAACTCAAGTTCGAGTTATTTCGATTAATTTCGAGGTTCGAGTTAAAATGGCAGCTTTCAATTAGAGATTCCATGCCATGTCTTTTTTATAGTAGGATTCCATTTCTCAGGCAAACAAATTACTAAAAATCAATATTATATAATGATATATAATGATGAAATCAATATAGCGAAATGTATTAACAATAAGTAAGTCTTTTTCTTCGTTATTAAATTAAAATTGTTTTAGATTATTTTCGATTTTTAATAATTAAAATCGGTTCGTTGACTCAAAAGTTATTTCAAATTATTTATTAAAAAAAGAGGTTATTTATAAGAATTTGTGAAGTGATATTTACAAACACTGAATGTAGCATATTTTCAGCTGTTTGTAAGAAATACTAAAGAATACTCAAGGAATGTAATTTATAAATATTGTACTATTATTATTTATTTTTTGAATTTTGTGCTTCTTATTTGTGTTGTCGGATCAAAGGTCGCATATTTAATTTTTGGAACATATGAACGTTGGCATTTGTTCAGCATTTTCCCCATCATTCTCGCTTTCAAGCAAAAAATGATATGCCCTTTTTTGATCCAGGAGCTCATTTGTTGATTTGAAGGAGACGAGGATAGGTGATTTTTGAGGTTACATTGTCAACATCAATGCGTTGAAATCACGGTTGAAAGGTTGAAGTCAACTCGTCGTTCTATTGTTCAAATGACGTGTCGATGTTGGAAACTTAACCTCAAACTCTTGATTCTCCATTATAGTTAAAACCAATAAGATACCATTTATAAAGTACATTAAAATGATAAATGACCTGAATTCCACTGGAAATGGAAAGAAAAGGACAGAGCAAGTACTAGACGATTAATTACAATTGAGTTTTAATCATTTAACCCTTTGAGCCAAAGTAACACAAGAAAAATCTAATTTAACTAATTAAAAAACTGACTATCTTTCAATTGGATAAAAAATTCCAAAAATCGGATTATATTGTAATATGAATAAAAATAATATTGTTAATAACATAAAAATGTATTTAGCAAATATCAAATATTATAATACAAGATTTATAATATAATTACATAATACCTATTTTAACAATAAAATTGAATTTATTATACATTTGTAAACAAAATTGAAGAGATATAACACATCCTATTAACCAATTTTTAGAAAACATTAATTTTGTTACAAAAGCTTTTTGTTTTGATATTTGTTTTTATTTTGAGTTATTTTTGACAACTATTTCTTTAATTTTAGACAACAAACACTTTTATCCACTTTAATTGTAAATTTTGCACTTTCGTGCAATGTTTTTAAACGATGAATGCAAATTTCTTTTGACAACTGCAGCACAGGATTTTAGAAAACAAAAAAAAACTGTTAAAAAACATTTTAGTTTTAGGTTATGGCAATGGATTTTCTCCTTTAAAGTTAGATATTCCAAACAATTTCATTTTCTACCTAAATATTTTTCTTGAAGTACGGGGAGTTTTCGAAACATGCAAATTATCTAAATATGTGGGCCATTTTTGACCATGTACTCCCTGTGCGAAATTCGAAATACATATTCAATTTGCTAAAATTAATATAATTATTATTAGTACTTTACGTCATACATTATTTAATACACAAATTTGCAATTAGAAAAAATCGTACGATTTTTAATATAGGATTTAGTTAATATTTCTTTTCTCACTAAGATAAAAATGGGTATAGCGATTTATAGGTTATGTTTGACGATAGTTTTAACTTCATTAAAACTCTCTTTCTAATTTTTTTCAATCGAAAACAGTTTTTCTTGATAGTATACATACAGAATAATAGTAAAAAACTCTCTTTGATTGCAAATAATAAAAAAGAGCGCTTTAATCAATTTAAAACTATCATTAAATTTAACCTATAAATTTTTGCTTTTAAGGTCCTTTTCTGCAAAGCGCATATAATAATTTTAAATAACAATTTTCATAAAAATCTACTGTGTATATTTTGTTCTTGATTGCTTTTTTAACAAAGTGTTTTTATAAATACGTACTGCACATGATTATTTTTTTATTTTATAATGCAATAAAAAAAGAATCCAAAAATTAGAGTAATTTCTTTTTTACTAATTTTGAATTTTTTGTTTTAGGATAATATTCAGTGAGGCTGCTTTAAGCTGGAGGTTCCAGCCAAGGGTAATGTTGACAAAATTAAAAAAAGAAACAAATCATGTCGATGAAGATGAGAAATTAAAACCAAAGAGTCGAATAAAAAAAAGTGACCAATCTCTTTCGATAAAAACAGAGAATGTTAACCCTAAACCTTCATTGCCAAAAACTAACCTCAAAAAGACATCCACAAAATCCAAGTGCATTAAAAAAGAGACGAAACTAAGGTCAATTGCACCAAAAATAAAACCAATTACACTACAATTAAGACCAATCGCCCCGAAACCAAGACCAATTGCGCCAAAACTGAGACCAATCGCACCGAAATTCCCAATTGAAGACCTAGATCCACTTTCTCTTGACACAAAATTAACTTTCAATGCCGCCAATTTCGTGCCAATAATAATTAAAGCCGAACCCGATACAGATTATTTACAAGAACCTGAATTTCTCAAAGTAGAAGACCGTTTCGCAAACAATTCCAACAGCAACAATGACTACAACACTGACGATAATAATGACGACAACAATGACTATAAAAATAATGATGATGATAATGATGATGACGATGATGATGAAAAACAACTCCAAAGACAAGAACTTTTAGATGCAAAAAAATTGCCGAGCTCAAGACAGGAGCATTTTTGCTCAGAGTGCGAATTTTCCACAAAAAATGCCGACATTTTGCAGAAGCACTTGCAACAGGAACACGACATTTCGAACAAAATATTCCACTGTCCGGACTGCGATTCCAATTTCACGAAAAAGACACAATTGAAGCGTCACTTTCTTAACAAACACGCGGACAAAAATATGTTCCCTTGCTCTTATTGTGAAAACAAATTTGATGAGAAAGCGAAATTGGTCGTTCATTTGGAACTTGTTCACAAGGTGCAGCAAATTAGATGCGCAGTCTGCAACAAATCTTTACGCTGGAAGTCAGAGTGGAGTCAAACCTTGTTTGGGAATTTTGGAAGGCAGCTCATAGTTTGTGACAACTGTAAAAGTAACTCTCAAACAACCGGCAGCATTAGTCAGAAGTAAAAATTTCACCGGGTAAACATGTTTCATTCCCTTTAAGGGTATTCAACAACGTGACATAACCTCAACCAGTAGTTTTAAACTGCTCCCTAACACTGCATTAAAATAGTGGTAAAACGTGATAATAATAAACATGTTGATAATCGCCACCGAGGGCGATATTTACTGCGGTTGTAATTTCAAAAAAGTACGAGGAAATACCTAAAACAAAAATTTCTTTACTTAAAAAGTATTCTCCAATCTGCTTCTTCATCACGATAATCTTTAATACTTGTAGCACCTTTCACAAGTTTGAATTTAAGGACGTTGAAGGCAGTAAAGTAGAGTGGTTGTCACTTTCCCCTCTTTTCCTAAAAACTTTCACTTTGACAATTTTTTTAAAAAATGAGATACTTTTTCGAAAAAACGGCTCTGTAGTAGAACTATAAGAAACAAGGATTATGAGAAGCATTTATTTTTAGGGTTTTGATGATTACATGATGGTCTCTCTACAATGTACTGACATTGATGTCGATGCAATCATTCTGTCCTTGTCTTTCTTATAGAATAATAAAGGACAGAATGATCGCATCGACATCAATGTCAGTCCATTGTAGAGAGACCATGAACGAGGAAACGTATTCCAGTATTGAAACTGTCATAAATTTTGACGCACAAGGCAGGGAAACTTCAATAGCGAATTAGCGTTTCAAGCAATACAGAACGAGTCTGTGTGACGTCTGGTGTCTATTCTCTAGTGTTTCTAACTAGAAACTCTTGCTCGAAACGCGAGTTCGCTACTGAAGTTTCCCTGCCTTGTGCGACAAAATTTATGACAGTTTCAAAGTGAAGTCCCATGACTGCTTTGTGCGTTACGTTTTAATGAGAGAAAATAATCAAATTCTGTCTCTCTCTTTCTGATTAAAACGCAACTAAAAAAACAGTCATGGGACGTCACCCTCAATACTAGAATACGTGATACTAATACTAGAATACTAGATACTCGTTCGTGTATCAAAACCCCAAAAAAAACCCCAAAAATAAATATTTCCCATAATCTTTATTTCTTTTAGTTCTACTGTAGAGAGCTCTTTTTTCTAGGAAATGTCAGTATTCTTTAAAAAAAATTGTAAAAATGAAAATTTTCACGAAAAGGGGGGACATTGCGACATAACCTCCAAATTCATTGTAGAACTTTATGCGCAGACTCAAGAATGACATTCGTACCTCCCGGATATTAACCACTAGGCTGCTGGAAAATCTATATTTATAGGCTCAATTGCTGGTTTTGCCAAACGCCGGCAACATACAGGTTAATGTTGAGTCTGCGCAGTAAGTTCTCCAATGAATTTAGAGGTTATGTTGAAATATCTATTTTTGTCTGAAAGTAAAAAAATCAATGTTTTATTTTTTGAAGTATAAATCTTTTCGATATAAAGTATTGAAATATAATTAAAATTGATTTTAACAAATTTCGGAAGATCCAGATGTGTAATTTTCAGACAAAATTTATTTGAGCCAAAATTTGTTGTAAAATAATAATTATTTAACATTTTGTGTTTTTTCTACCAATTTAGTGAATAATTGCAATTTTCATCCAATGCCATTATAAAATTATAGATTTTTGTAAGCTTATATTACTCTCTGAAAGATTCTCTACAATTTTCTGTTCGTTGAATTTTTAAAACATGTTTTGTACAAAAGTTATTTAGGAATATACTGTTTATTATTTATATGTATTTTTTAAACAAAATATTGAACAAAATCCAAGAAACAAATGCGATATTAAATGTACAGTTTTAAAAATGAATTACGTTGGAGAATATGAATTTAGCAACAAATTTTTGCAAAATCTAAAGTTTTTCGAAAATTCTATGACTGAATTTTTCAAAATTGTATGAAATATATTTTTTTACATGTTAACTTACATTTTCATTGAATGGTTAATAGTGTTCTCTGTTTTGAGGTTATGTTAAGACTGGTGTGATATTTAAAAATCAATTTTAATTTTATTTCTATTTATTTAAAACTACTGTTTAATTTGAGGTTATGTCACAGGGTTGAAGCTTCTTAAATAAGTTAATTCCTGCAACCAAAAAATTTTGTAAACGCCTTTTTTTTAAATTCTTAAATGTATAACATTTTCGAAAAAAGTCAATACTAAACTTTCGAGAAAAAGACGAAACTATTTCTGCGAAACAAATCGAAACTACTTTTTTGGAAAAAACCAAAACTAAATTTCCGGAAAAATCTGAAATAATTTCGAAAAAAAATTAGAATCGAAGTGAATAGTTGTGGAAATATCAATTGTGGAATATTATGGGTAATTTTTTAGTTTTTTGAAAATTCTTTTCAATTCGGACTCTATTCTTTTTCAAGACTGCAAAATTTACAGAAAAATTACAAAACCTTGTGGGCAAGATCTCGACAGATTTCTCTTTAATTTGAGTCCAAAATGCTTGAAAAATGTTGAATAGTTTTTGAGTTACAAACGAAAAAGTGAAAAACGATGCTAGCGCCTCTGTTGAATAGTTTCAAAAGCTCGTTTCATTATTTTGCTCATAACTAAAGAACTAACAGACATTTTTTAAGTTTCTTGGAGTCAAATTAAAGTTCAGAGTTTCAATATTGCGTACACAAGAAAGAGAAATTTATCAGTGTTAAAAAAGAAAGAAAAAACTTGAAAGAGGAACTTTACAAAATTTAGAAACATTACTTCATCTTTCTGAGTCGTTATTTTTTCCTCAACCATTTTACCAATTACACTGAAAAAGTCTCCAGTTAATTTAACTAGAAAGAATGTTCAATAATCCCTTACTATTTTTTCTAGTTAAATTAACTACAATTTTGGTTAAGCTAATAAAATTCTTTTGTTAATTTAACAAAAGAACAGTAAAAATTCTTTCTGGTAAATTTAACCAAAATTCTAGATAACTTAATCAGAAAAAATGTTAAATATTCCCTCACTATTTTTTCTGGTAGAATTTACTAGAATTCTATTAACTTATACCCAAAATTCTAATTAATTTAGCTAAAAAAAAATAGTAAAAATTTGGTTAACACAACAAAAATTTTAATAAATTTTACCAAAATTTTGTTTAATTTAACCATAAAAAATAGTAAGGACATACTTACAATTTTTTTTGTTAAATTAACTAGCCTTTTATCAGCGTAGATTCTAATGGAACTTATTTCTTTACAAAATTTGGAACGCAAATGACATTTTTTCTAATTGTTGTGGATTTAACGGCATTTGAAAACCCTCGTGTTTTTAGCACGTAGCACAAAACATGTTTGTTGAACATCAAAGAGTTTCTCATTGTTAGAATAATTTTTTAAAACTATTTAAATACGAATTGACGCTTAAAATGTGTATTTATTAATTCAGTTGATTTACTGTTTTTATTTAATTTTAAGTTGATTTTGATTCTAAAAATCAAAATTTCATTCATTAAAAATTGAGTCAGAAATCACAAGAAATTAATTTTTCTTTAAAAAAATTAAAATTGATTTCAAAAATTTCGGAGAAACAACTGTACACGATGAAGGAAAAAATAAGACGATAAGAGAAATTATTTGGAAATTTTATAAAATATTTACCAATTTTTAAACAAATTGTAGAAGAATTGTGTAGACTGCAAATTTTTCAACACTATAATGTGTTAAATAGCTCGAAAATACTGTAAAAGTCGAATAGATACAAGAATTCAAATTTTCATTTTATAAAACTTGACGTAGTAATCCATGTGAATTATTTAAAAACAAAAAAATAAAAAATACTTGAATCAATGAAGATAATTTCTTGAATGAAAATTTTGAATTTTTTTAAAATCATGTTAATAAAGAAAGCATAATGAATTTTTGAATTTACATTCAAATTTGTTTTGCTAGACAGTACTTGCAAAAGGATAACAAATTTTCCTAATTGTGCGATTATTTATGAAAATCTGGATTTTTTTGCTTGAATTCTTATAATTTATTTTTAGTTTCTTACTCTAGTTTTTTAAAATTGTCACATATTGCAGAATGTAATGCATGTGCAAAGAATCATTTTCGCATACTATTTAATCATTTTCCATGTATAAGAATTTAAAAAAAAGTGACGCCCTCTGGAGAGAGGGACCTTAGAATGAAAAAATTGTAGGTTATGTTTGAAGATAGACTTGATCTTTCTTTTTGTCTGCTATGAAAAACAGTTTTTCTGTACAGTAAACAAACTATTAAAAAGACTGTTTTTGATTGTAGAAAATTAAAAAGAAAGCTTTGAAGGCGTTAAAATTATCATCAAGCATAACCTAAAATTTTTTCCTCCTAAGGTCCCTTTCTTCACAGCGCGCTACATATTGAATTGATTAATTAGCAGATATTGCGAAACATTCCTGCTTGTGTAAATTATTAAAATAATTCATACGATTTATAATAATGAAAGAAGTTTAATTATCCTTTTTATTCTTTGCCATAGTTTTGAAAATTTATTACTTTTTTTGAAAAACAATTTGCAATTTCCGAGTGATTCTTTCAAGAAAAGAAAACATTTCAAATCGAGAAATACTTATTAATGAAAAATCTTGTTGACTGTGTGAACATTTATGTGGGTTGTTCTACCTCTAGTGGTCCAAATTTGACTATTTTGTATTTTTGATTTAGTTCGAATTTGCACTTACAGTCGACTCTATAAATAGTGCCGCAGATTTAAATTTTGTGAAATTTTTCTCAGAAAGCGTATTTTAGTCTCGAGTGTGCTTCAAGTACTTGTGATGCACTCACACCAATAGCAGTCACAAAAGAGAGGGTAACGCTCGATCTGAAATTCCAAGTGGCACTATTCGTAGAGTTGACTGTACTCGCTATAAGCTAATATAATTTGTCGCGTGTTTTTCTCTGAACAAATGGAATGCATAATATTATTTTCTAACATTTGTTCCTCGTTTTTAATTATTGTTGGAAGTGTTCACTTGACGCGGAATGATCCACAGAAAGTACTCTTTACACTTTCGTTATAGTGTAATTGTTTTTTGTAATATTATAACGTTTCATGTACAATGTTCTACTATGTAATTCATAATTATTTAATTTTATTATGTTTAGCATAATGATTTCGTTCCTTATGTTACTTCTGGCGCCATTGTTTGTAATCTGTACTTGATTATTCCATTTAGAGAAATAAAAAAATGAATTTTGTACATTTTTGATTTGTGCTTGAATATATGTACTCTTTAAAGTTAAAATATATTTTTTGCAAAATATATTTTATTTTATTAATTGATAATTTTTGTTATTTATAATGCAAATTTTAGCAGTGTTATTTAATTTTAATTAATCTGGTTATATTTTCATTATTAATTAATGTGATAATTTTAATTATTAATTGATGTGATAATTTTAATTACTAATTGATGTGATAATTTTAATTAGTAATAATTGTGATAATTTTAATTACTAAGAATTGTGATAATTTTAATTATTAATTAATTTCATAATTTTAACAGGAACTGGAATTCTCATGGAATTTCAATATTTTTCATGGAATTTTCATTTATACCTTTTTCTATTTAATTTCTTTACTTTTTGATGTTTATGATGTTTTATACTAAAATGTTGTAATTTGTTTTCCAGAAAAAGGCTTCTAAATACTTCAGAATATTTAAAATATCTTTAAAATATTTAAAAATACTTAATACTATTTTAAAATACTTCAGACTACTTTAAAATACTTCAAACTATTTAAAAATACTTAAAATTACCTAAAATTAATTTAAAATATTTTAAAATATCAAATAAAAAAAATGCTTCAAAATATTTAAAAACATTTAAAATTACTTTAAACTATTTCCGAATACTTCCCAATACTAAAAAATATTTAAAAATACCTCAAAATTTTTAAATATACTTAAAATTACTTTCACATATTTCAAAATACTTTATATTACTTTAAAATACTTTGAAGTACTTCAAAATATTTCAAAGTATTTAAAAATAATTGCAGTTTAAATATTAAATAAAATATAAACAGATTTTAAAACAATAGTTTTTTTAAAATATTTTAAAAGTATTTATATAATACTTCAGACTACTTCAAAATATTTAAAAATACTTAAAATTGCTTTAAAATATTTCAAAATACTTCACAATATTTCAAAACATTTAAAAACACTTAAAAATATTTAAATATACTTCAAATTACTTCAAAATACTTCATAATCTTTTACATTACTTAAGAATACTTCAAAATATTTCAAAATACTGTAAAATATTTCAAACGGTTTAAAAATTAAAAATAATGATAATAATATAATAAATATAAATAAATAAAATAAAATATAAATAAATAATTATTTTTAAAAAACCTTCATTATATCAAAAGTAATTTAAATTCTTACAAAATACTGAATTATTCATTTTTTAATTAAAAGACATATTAAAAAATATTATGAAAATTTTTCAAATTTTCTCATGGTAATGATGGAAAACTCATAAAATTTTGTGAAGAAAAATTTGTGGAAATCCTGTTTAATTATTAATGTGATAATTTTAATTTATTATCAAGTAATTTGATAAATTTAATTACAAATTAAAAGTTGCTTAATTTTACTTAGTTATTTTATCAGGTTATATTTTAATATATTTTAATTCATACAGTCTCCGCTCTCAATAATCTCGGTCACGATGAATAAGGGGAATGATTTTTCAAAGAAACAGGTTCCCCCGCTCATACTAGACTCTCGGCGCTGAACGTTGAGAGCGTGGGGTAGCGGGCATTTTAGAGTCGACATAATGAGAGCGGAGACTGTATACTAATTCGCTGTCACAGGTAAGTATATTTTTCTGTTAATAATAATTGTGGAGAATTTCTGAATAATTTTTCAGTTTTGATTTGCATTCGTACTAAAAAGAATGCAAAGGGTTTTTACTTCTTAAATATAAAGTTGATTTGTGACAAATTAATAAACAAACTACTAAAACAATGATTAAGTAAACAAAAATATAGTTTCAGTTTTTTATAAACGAGACAAACATT
The DNA here is from genome assembly GCA_011057455.1 of Ganaspis sp. Gsp50. Taxonomy (NCBI): domain Eukaryota; kingdom Metazoa; phylum Arthropoda; class Insecta; order Hymenoptera; family Figitidae; genus Ganaspis; species Ganaspis sp. Gsp50. The sequence goes on along the minus strand of WNHD01010862.1, from coordinate 1,742 downwards.
GCAAAGTTTACTATCGTTCGAAACTCGAAGTTTTCGTGAAATTTATAATTAAAAATTCAGTTAATTATTGAAAATTCTACCAAACAAACATATTACATACTTTTGCTTCGATAATTATTTTCTCCTTTTTGTATTATTTTTTTTTTGCAAAACAAGTGTGGGAGAGGAAAAAATTATGATTATTTGCATTACAGTAGAACGTCTCCATTTTCAACATTTTAGGAGGACTTGGAATTGTAGATTCGTGGCGCTATAGGGGAAAATAGTTGCGCAATAAGTTTCTGCGCATGACGTTTACAATGTCACGCAGGCGCCATCATAAAAGCTGTCTAGTGACATCGCAGTTTCGCTAAATGGTTGGGTGGCCAAGTAGGGTAGTAGAGGGGGTGGGGGTTTCTTCTTTGCTCACGGTGGAGACGAAATTAATTTGTTTTTTATTAAAAAATGCTTCGGTATAGAAGAGTTCAGAGCCGTTAAAAAATAATATTGAAAAAAAAACATAATGAATAGCTCCCGGTATAGAAAATGTTTTTTTCCCTAAATTACAATTTTGTTAATAATTTTATAATTTTTTTTTGTTATAGGAACTATATCAAAGAAGAATTTAGTTGGAGATTCCAGCCGGTGGTAGTGTTAACAAAATTGAAAACGTCATTCCAAGCGCCAAACAGTAAAGAGGTTAGAAAACCAAGTTTAAAGGTTGCAACCATTAAAGCAACGATATTAACCAAAGAATCTAATCAACATCTTGAAAACAAGGCAGAATTCTACGACAGTGAATTTTTACTGTCAAAAGTTAAAATCGAACCTACATGTCCCGACAATACGAACATTAGCGAGGATCTCAAACTAACAACAGTTGAGACGAACAGCATCATTAAAGAATCGGATCCTCTTCTTTTTAACACGCGACAAGATGATACAATAAAGGGTACATTAACGAAAATTAAAAAGAAACGAGTCTCGAAAAATATAGCTCAAGATGAACATAAAGTAAAAAGACGTAAAAAACGCTCGACACGAAAAGTCAGCCTACAAAAGGAAAATGTTGAGAAAAATAAGGTAAACAAGATGGACAAGGTTAACCTTGACAAAGCTGAGGTTAATGAGGACGAAGAAAAGGAACGTTTGAGACAGGAGCTTCGCGAACCAGGCAGAAAGTATCACGAAAGGAGAAATTATTCCTGTGCAGAATGCAAGTTTGTGACAAAGAATTCTTATGTTCTTAGTAAGCACACGCTGGAAGTGCACAACATGCGTGCAAAGAGTTTCAAATGTCCCGACTGCGATATGTCCTTCCCGCAAAAGACACTCTTGAAGCATCACTACATCAGAATTCACACGAAAGAATTGCAATTTTGCTGCCACCAGTGTGACAGGAGATATAACCTCAAAGCGGACTTGAGAAACCATGTGCGCAAGGTCCACACGTTGGCAAACAGGACAGGGAGAGCTGCGTGCGCCGTCTGCTGCAAAACCTTACGCTGGAAGCAACAGTGGCAACAAAACATATTTGGACTTATGGGAAAACACCACTTGGTTTGTAATAATTGTAAAACCAACTCCAACAGAACGGATAGTATTAATTCATTGTGAACATTCCATTTATTATTGTACTGAATTAAGGATTTTGAAAAAAAGTCTGTTTTATATATTTTTTTCATCTGATAAAAAAACGAGAGGCTGCTCACTCGGAATTCTACTTATGTCTCTGTCTCCCTCTAATGTATTCTGTTGTCTCC
>WNHD01010861.1:0-14752 GCA_011057455.1 Ganaspis sp. Gsp50 | reverse complement strand
CATTTTGTCACTAGAAAATTTCTACTCAGCGAGTTTCTTTCTGTGTAGTTTTATTCTATACCCATATGAAATGTTAAGAAATGAAGTAAAACTACACAGCAGGAAACTCGCTGAGTAGAAATTTTCTAGTGACAAAATGTAAAGGCATATAAGGCCGCGACTGCTGGAAACTCATTATGTGTAATTGCTTGAAACGCTAGTTCGCTACTGAAGTTTCCCTGCTCTGCTCAGAGTAGTCGTCATATTCCACGTCAAAATTTATGACAGTTTCAATACTGGAATACGTTTTATCGCTCGTGTAATCATCAAAACACAAAAAATAAATAATTCGCATAATCCTTATTTCTTATAGTTTTACTGTAGAGAGATCTTTTTTCGAATAAGTGTCTGTATTTTTCTAAACAAGTGGTCAAAATGAAAATTTTCAGGAAAAGAGGGGGAAATGTTTGACACCTCCACTTTTCTCACTTCAACGTGCTTAAAAGAAAAGGTATCTAATTTAAAATGTAGATGTCGTTTAGCCGATAATGTCGTATTTCTAACTTAGGGTGACGTCTCATGACTGTGTTTTTCTTTGCGTTTTATAACTAGACCAAGGGATAAAAAGAGATGCAAATATATGTTTGTCATTTGCGCACATGTTTGTCATTTGCGCACTCATGGTCTAGTGATAAAACGCAAAGAAAAACGCAGTCATGGGACGTCACCCTTATCTATGGTTATCCGGCGAAAATATGACTTGTAAAAATGATCAGAATTGTTTACTAGAATATTATATTATATAATTAATATTAAATAATATAATTAATATTAAATAATATAATATAAAAACATTACAAATAAAAAAAAATAAGTAACAAAATTACTGAAATAAAATTTTATTATCTAAACCATAAATAAAACAAAATAATTAGCATTAATCATTTACAGTAAGATTTTATAAAAAAGAATTAATTTGCGATTATTTAGAAGAGCTTTCCCTAAACACGCGGGTGTGTTATGGAAGATGATTGAAAGTGAGGTTATGTTTTTTTTTCAATTTTGCAGTTCAATTAGAAACATACTCATTTGTTGAAAATTTCTTTAGTAGAAAGTTGTTAAATGTTATTTTAAGCAAAATGAGCTAATAAATAGTGCATTTAAACGGAAATTTAAAAAAAATTACTTTCTGAACCAAAATCGCTATTTCTGAATTTTTGTAGTTTTGTTTCCGAAAGTGAATTCTTTTAAATCTTTTAAATAAATATTTCATAACATAATTGCTTTGAACATATTGTTAACATTATTTGTTTGTTATAAAATTGTTATTACTTATAAAGAATACTTTTCGGAACTACAAGACCAATAAAAAATTTAATTTTATTTGAAATACTGATTAAGGAAATCTTTGTAAAATTAACAATTTTTGTAATACAGTCTCCGCTCTCAATGTTTACTCTCAAACAATCGTTCTCAATATGCCCGCTTCCTTTCATCAGCGCTCGAATGCTTCTCACCTCGCTTCTTTCTTCTTCGCGATTCGCACTCGTCGCTGAAAATGAGGTAGAAGTGGGGGAATCTGTTTTCCTGCAAAGTCATTCCCCAAAATCGAGCGGGCATATTGAGAGCGGAGACTGTATATTATTTTTCCGATAGTGTGCACTTTTGTATACAATTTTAATAACCATTAGTCATCCAGTATAAATATTAGATAAAGCTTTCTTTTTTATCTTTTACCTACTGTCAAAAATATTTGTACTTTGTTTACAAGTTCAAAAAACGTGTTTTTGAAAAAAGAATTCTTGCAATAAAGTCAGATTTAAATAAAGCTTCCATGAGACACAATTTTTTTAAAAAACTTTAAATTTTTGAATGTAAACTTCTAAATTAAATATTAAAAAGAAAGAATAATTAAAACAAATTCTTATCGTGTAAAACTGATTCTGATTTCCATTTTGCGTATTAAAGAGAAAAAAAATTAGTTTCAATATCGTTGGAAATTCAAGGTGGAAAAAGTGATTTTTTTCAATAGGTCAAGTCTCGTTTGAATGGCAGTGTATCTATGCCAAGAAATGCTATGTTTAAGATATATTAATTAATGTTTAGTTCTTCTAAAATTTGGATTCGTTTCAAGGGTATTACCAGCCATAAAGTTCGTCACTATTTTATTTTTAAAATTTTAAACTCCTGCGGTCAATGAAATTCCACATATTTTTTGTAATTTACATAGTACGAAAAACAACAACGCAGTAAACAATTCTTTGATAAAAAAATTTCTATTTACCACATTTTGTCATCTTCCAACTGCAGATTCAAAGTTCGGTAATAAAATATAATATTAAATTTTAATCCCCTTCATGAAATAATTAAAAATTCTTTTGATTTTAATTTCGAATATTTTAGTTTTATAAAAACTGATAGCATTAAATTTATAAAATCAACTTGAAACTAAGAATATATTAATTATTTATTTATTATTAATTGATTTGATCAAAATTTTGAGTCCGGCTCATTTACAGAAATAAAATTTTTCTTTCTTTATCAAGAGAAGTTTGACATAATTTTTCTTCAGGAGGAGAAAAACTCTCACCTAAAAGAAAATGTGCCATTCTTTCAATAGAGAAGAATTTTCAGTTTTAGGAAAATGAATCAAACTTTCAAATAAAATATTCCTTTCTGTCTAGTTGAAAACTGACATTATTAATGTATAATAATAATAGCAATAATTATAGTAATAATAATAATAATAATAATAATAGTAATAATAATAATAATATTAATAATAATAGTAATAATAATAATAATAATAGTAATAATAATAGTAATAATAATAATGGTAATAATAATAATAACAATAATGTAGGTTAAACAGTATTTTGATCAAGAAATTTTAATTTTTATGAAAAAGGCGGTTAAACAGGCACGCCTTTATCAGCAGGAAATATAATTTTCCATTAGGAATAATTTCTTAACATTGGATCGTTATGATCCAAGCGATTGAATTAAATCGTTAAAAAACGCAAATTTAAAGTACTTATGCAAATTAGACTAGTACAACGGTTTTAGAATTACCGATCTTTAGATATTCGATTAGAACTGGATTTGTGATTTAGAAAATGAGTGCAACATATTTAATTTATATCAGTGACGCTTTGCAACTAAAATTGGTGCAAGCGATTAAGGTTCCGTTTATACATGGAATTCGCATACATTTTTTAGATTCAATAAAAAAGACTTTACCTGCTCATAATATATGGATAATTAAAACTTAAAACATAAAAATTAAACAATAACAGTTGACTTAAGAAAGGGATTTAAACAAGCTAAAATTCAGAATTAAAATTCTTTTAAACTATTTATGTAAATGAATAATTATATACAAATTATTAATTTCATCACAAATGTTATATTTATTACAAATAATTTTATCTTTGCATATAGACTAAAATAAATGAAAAAAATATAATAAAATAAATGACTAAAACTAGGCTGGTTTTGACACAAGTACCATTCGAGATTGGTCTGTTTTACCATTTTAGTTAAGTACTTAACAGCATTGACGGGAGATGGCATCTATCGGTCACAGTTTATGCCGCGATGTGCAAACCATAAGTCGTATTGTTGTGCATTCGAAGTTCTCGATTTTCATTTAAAACAGACCTTTTCTTTTAAATTTTCCAGAAATTGACATTATTATAATAAAGCATTATTATTACTAAAAGTAAAGAATTTGCAACTCTTTTTAAACAACGATGATATGAAAATTAATATTCATTATTATGTGAATTAATAATATGTGACACGATCCGAAGAAAGGGACCTTAGAAGCATTTGAAAATAGGTTATGTTTGCGGACAGTTTTAACTTTATTAATGTTTCCCTTTTAATTGAAAATAATTAAAAGGGAAACATTAATAAAGTTAAAACTGTCCGCAAACATAACCTATTTTCAAATGCTTTTAGGGTCCCTTTCTTCGGATCGTGTCACAATTATAAAATAACAATTATTGTGTAGATTAATATTTTTGAACAACTTTGGATTTTAAAAAATTAAACAATAAACATTTCGATCATTTGAACGTTAAGAATTTCTAAGTCTAGTTGCGTCCCAGATAATTCATTTCTACGTTTGTGAGTCAGAACATAGTTAACAGCATATTCTAGTGATAAATCCCCACAAGCTTTACTTTTCCAAATTAAGCAACCAATTGTTTTTGGTTTTGAAACCAAACTCATGGTAAAATCAAATATTAGCAAAAATCGAATAACTTTCAGATTAATGGATTAATTATAATCGATTGTTAAATTTTCATCATAAATTTTGCACAAAATGCAAAAAGTCAATTGTCGCTTTTCAAAAACTCAATAGATTGACCGAAAGTCGATTTCAATGCCTAAAATACAAAATGAATTTCGAAATCCTATTTCAATTGATGCGAGAAGTCGGTAAGATAGAACTGCGCCATCTGTTTTGAATGCAGCGAAACACTTAGCCAAAGTGGTAAAACAGTTTACCAAGCTCACACTGCGCCAAAACCGGCCTCGTTATACTTGCGACATTGCAGGATTACATTTTACTTTTGTGTGCGGAATATACTTGACGTTTTAAGCAGAGAACTTTGATTCTATATCACTTTGATTTTATATCACTTGTTCTTTAAAATACTCTCGCTTTTCTAAAACGATTGAAAAATATTCTTGCATCTTGCATTTAAAACTTTTTATTTTTACGTGCTTTTTTTACTTTTTATTTTTATTTTAACATGTTCTTACCAACATTACACAACAAAATAAAAATAGTTGAAGAATTAATCTATATTTGAAGACATAATCTATAGCATTTTTGAAAGCTCGTAATCATGTTCCGTTTGAAAATAAAAATTCACTTTTTCTAATTTTTATTTTGTGTTTTTTTTGTCATTTATACTTCGTTGCTTTAATATGTATTTTGGCATTTATACTTTGTGTTTCTACTATGTGCTTTTTTGTCATTTATACTTTCTTCTCGTCATTTTTATTATCCCTAGTTTGTGTAATTTTCTTTATTTTTTATAATTTTCATTTTATTACTTCTACCATTTCAGTTTTACTTTTACCTTCAGATTTTGCTTTTACCCTTCGAATTTTGCGTTTATCTTTCAAATTTTGCTTTTACCTTTCAGATTTTGCTTTTAAAAGTAAGTGAATGTTCCAGGGACTTGAACGCAAGCGTAAAGCTTTACGAATTCTTTGTGCTTATACATAAAAAAAAGAAAAATATTTAAAAATTTCAAGTAGTCCAAGTATTGAAGAATAGAAATTGCTTTTTATTAATATTGCTCATTAGCCGGTTTAATGCCAATTTCTCCCGGTGCAAATAAATATGCAGAATATTTAAAGAAGAAATCTCTAACTCTTGTTTCTGCCTTCTGTTCTAATTTCTCTTCTAACGGTATAGATAAACTCTGCACTAAAAATAATAAAATTTCGAGTTTTATGCGTCTTATAAATACGAAAAAACTTCTTTCAACAGAGATCCCAAATGTATGAGGATACAGATATGTTGTCTACCTTGAAACTGCTAATATTTTTGGATATAAAAAAACAAATTAATACTAGACATGGTATAACGGTAGTTGACTTCCGGCAATTTAAGTTATTCAACTTATCTTAAAATGCAAATGTCCTAAAAATATTAATTATTTATTTAATATCGTTTAGTTTGTTTCATTTAATTTCTTAACATTTAATTTCTTAACAATTAATTTGTTAACATTTAATTTCTTATCATTTAATTTGTTAACATTAAATTTGTGTGTCAACATTTAATTCTTTTGTTAAAACTGCAAAATTATAAATCTAAAAAGTGACGAATGAAATCAATGTTCGCGTTTACAAAAATATGACAACAAATTTCATTCCTCCGACACGCGTCTTCAACTTCAGATTATATTTCTGAGTTTAATAATCTTGAGGCGAGTTATTTTTACACAAAATATGCTGTGATATTATTATATAGAATTGCAAGAGTAATTTCTTCTTTAAAAAAAATTGTGTACAGAGATTGTGGAATCATTAAAAAGAATTTTTTCAGTAGTAAGTGACAATGAGTGCGGGTTGCAATCGGACACGCGCTTATTATAGTTACGTCAATTGTAGCAGTGATAATAATTAGACATTTCAGGCGAGACGGAAAATGATATCAGGATCGTCCTCGACCAAGTTTATATATATACAGTGCAGGTATCGCCACATAATGCTAGTGCCAAAAACTTAAAACATTGTAGGTACTCATTAAAGCAATTTGTCAATTACACTCCCAGTATAAAATTACTGCCATGATTTTCACCCAGAATTATTATCCAGATTCTTTTCAATAATACTTTACGGTTATTTTAAAGCAATTTATTCGACAAAATACGTACTTACATACAAAACACTTACATACAAAATACTTACATTAGAAAATACTTACACGCAATTACAAATTGAAAAGCCGCGTGCAATAACTGACTCTACGCGTGGACTTTTATTATCCCCTCCTTGAGCCAGATTCTGGCTGCGCAAGAAAGTTGGGGCATCCGAATTAAGTTGTGTTTGAGCACACAGGCAGTTATTGCACGCGGACCCTCAATTACTAGAAACTAATCGATTTTTGAATAAAAGTATTTTTGCCCTTAAAAATACTTGTCGGTGAAACAAAGAAAGATAAATAAAAAGTTTCATGTTTTCGCTCATCTAGAAGAAATTTAATATTAACAAAAAAATAATTTTTCGACTTTGAAAATTCGATGAAACATTTTTTGAGTACGCCAATGCATCTCACATTTTCGAGCGCCTAACGAGTTATTACATGTGCCCCTTCAATAATAATTAGTATAATGATATTTTCTCCTTGTTTAGTCACAGTGATATACAAAAATAATTCTTTCTATTCGTTGTATTGGCATTTAAAATTTTTTAAAAAGTATAAGGAATCATTCAGCGTGACTCAAATTTAGAATTTTTTTACAATTTAATTTTACAATTTCTAGATGGTAACCTTGAAAATTTTGCAGCATTCATTGCAAAAACTTTGAAACATCTTGCAATACACTTTTATGAATTGTGTGATTTAAGACATCAAAGAGTATAATAATTTTACTAAATTTTATTAAAATCGGTGTGTACAATTGTATCGCAAAAATATAGTAAAATTACAACAATTTTTAACAGTGAATAAAAGCTTTTGTACACAATAAATTTTTAGTTTTACATTTTCAGTTCTATGAATCCAAAGCCAGATTTTTCAAATTCAAAATGGCGGACACAATATGGTGGACGAAGAAACATTAAGTTTTCATGGGACTTGATATTGACAACATAATTAAGAAACATTAAGTTTTCATGGGACTTGATATTGACAACATAATTATAAAGTTACCTATTTAAAATTGCAATATGTTGAATCAAATATAGCGATGAAAAGGAAATTATATAAAAATTAAAAAATTATATAAATTATAAAAACTAAAAAATTATATAAATTATAAAATTATTACGAAATTATCAAAACAAATTGTTAGTTTGCGTTATTCACATTTTTCCCGTGTAAGAATATAATATTTTTATTATTATATAATATTATTTTTTTATTTAATATTATTATTATTATTATTAATTATGATAATAATAAATATGAAAATGCAAAAATGTATATAACTTTGAATAAAAAAGACAGAACTTTGTAAACAATGAAAAAAAGTTAATAGTCTTGTTGACCCGTAAATAATGTTCAAAATAAACGAATAAAAGTGATTTGCAGTACGTAACAATAATAAGGATAAAATTTTGTGAAATAATTGTCTTTTTTAGGAATGAAATCAGTGAACAAGTTATAATCGTATAATTAATTGCTTATAAAAAATTTCGATTAACTGGTAAATAGTGTTACCTAGCATCAATTATTATTGCATAAGGATCAATAACAATTGCGAACGGTGACTCTAGATCTTCAGTCAGATAGTGTACTCGTGTAAAGTTTCTTGCCTATAATAGCCGGAATTGTTTAAACGCAGGCGTGATAGTAAATGACCTTCCAATAATTGTATGTACCTCCTGTTCTATCAGAGGAGGAAATTTGTACTACACGAAGAGACAGACTCAATAAAGAATTTTATTTCTTCATTTCAGACTCAATAAAAAACAATATTTCCTTTCAACATTAATTTACAACAATCATTCGAAAACACTGTTTCGGAAAATCTTCATATTTATGGCGAGACGAAAGAGATTTTCCGAGACATCTTCTGTACGTGCTTGAGCGAGTGCGAATTTGTCACTCTCTTTACACCAAAATTGAAAACACTTTAGCCGATTTTCATAAAATTTGATACTCGTATTGAATAGGAGCGATTCCAGCTATCTTTTACAAGATTTCAAAGTAAGCGAATAAAATTAAATGAAACCTTAAAAATCTTGCAGTAGACATTAAAACTAACAAATTTCATTAACTAACAAATAGAAATATGCATTTGTTTACAAAATATCAAAATTTTGAAAAAAAATGCAAAACGTAACTTCTTTCCTAATTAACGTATCAAGCTTTTTTTAAATGTTTGTAAGGAAAAGACAAAAAAATTTAGTTATCACTTTTCTTTAATTTTTATAAATTAACCTCCTGGGATAAATAATATTTATATCTTTTGAGAACCCAAACCGGTTTTGATGATTCAAAACTCAAAATAATCCTGAAAAATTCATCTTCAATATTGCACAATAAAATTTTTATCCATTTCACTACATCAGTTGAGTTTTTACGATAACATTCTCCTGAAAACGACACGTCTACCACAACAAGCAGACAAGAAATACTGCGCGCATGCGCCACAACTGAGCTTAGTTGCGCACGCTCAGTTATGAGGCGCATGCGCGCAGTATTTCTTGTCTGCTTGTTGTGGTAGACGCGTCGTTTTCGGGAGAATATTATTATAAAAACTCAACTGATGGACTGAAATGGATACAAAATTGTGCAATATCTTTAAAACTGATTTCGGTTCTCAAAAGATATAAATATTTATTCCAGGAGGTTAATTTATAAAAATTAAACAAAAATGATAACTACATAAATGTTTTCGTCTTTTTTTTACAAACATTTTTTTAAAAAAATTATCTTGATACGTTAATTAGGAAAGAAGTTACGTTTTGCATTTTTTTTCAAAATTTTGACATTTTGTAAACAAATGTATATTTTCATTTTTTAGTTTTAATGTCTACTACAAGATTTTTAAGGTTTCAATAAATACAAAACGTTTATGTTTAAAACTTAATTTCCTCACTTTTTAAATCTGAATCAACGATAATTGTGTCAGTATTTTAAATCAGGGAAAATACGCTGGAAAATCAGCGAATTTTAGGTTATGTTTCACAGAAACATCAGCGTATGTACGCTGATTTGAATCAGTGGTCCACTTATAGCAGAGAATCAGAAAAATTCCGCTCATTCAAATTTAGAGAGCGGAGCGAGGAAAATCGAATTCAGATATAAAAAATATACTTTCTTTTTATGGCTAGAAGATGGATGATCATAATATGAAGATGCAAACAAAGATATTTGAAACATGCATATAAAACTTTTGTATATAATTATTTCTATAAGTAAACTGAGTGAAGTCTTGAGCGTCAATTGCGAAATTGGTGTTAACTATATTGTGCACTGTAAACTTAGCCTTGCATTTTAAACAATTGCTTTATTATTATTACTCTCCTTTTCTTTGCATAGCTTTGCTCGCGGGAGTTTAAATACTCCTAAACTATGAAATCACGGTCATTAACTTTCCGGTATTGGGTTAAAGCAATTTTGCAATAAGCATACAGCAACGTCCGTTTTAAAATGTGCTCATATTCTGCTAAATATAAAAATAAAACGATGAGAATAAATTTCATTATAAAAACTCGAATTATTTGAGAATGCTTATAATTATTCTCAAATAATTCAAGTTATGTTGTGCTATAGCACAACATTGTTTTTTTTACTTCGACAAAATGGCGTATCTGGTGCAAAATTTGATTTTTTGGTCAAATTCTCATTAAAGAATACTTTGCGGCACAAAGGAGCATAAATTTGGCAAAGTTTGGCACACTTTTCGTTTTTTCGAAAAAATGGCGTTTCCAACCTTCTGGACGTCCTTTTGCTGTGCATACCAAAAATTCTCTTGTTTTCCTTTGTCTACAACTGATAAAGCAGAGATGGACGTTATCGTTTTTTCTAACAGATGGCGCCATTGGTTTAGTTTGCCAATCTCCAAATACCTTAAAGAGCTTTCTGCGCAAACGCATACCTATTAAGTACACTTGAGCATGCGCAAAAAGCTCTTTAATGTATTTCAAGGTTATGTCAAAAGATCTACTTTTCTCACCAAGAGAGAGTTTTCTTGAAAACACAAATTAATTAAGGTTTTTCCTTTACGTGAAAGCCGTGAAAGTTATAAAAGTTGCTGTCCAAGTTTTGACGATTCACGTTAAGGAGGAAACAGACAAACAATGAAAGTAAGGTTATGATTTTATGTAAAATTCTGCTTTTTCAATTGGAAACATTTATTGCAATTTTCTTTAGACGAAATGTTATTGTTATTTGCTAAATGTTATTTTAAACAAAATGAGCCAATAAAAAGTAAATTTAAACAAAAATTGAAAAAAATTCACTTTCGGAAACGAAACTACAAAAAATCAGAAATAGCGATTTTTTTCCAACAGTGAATTTTTTTAAATTTTTGTTTAAATTTACTTTCTATTGGCTAATTTTGTTTAAAATAACATTTAGCAAATAACAATAACATTTCGACTAAAGAAAATTGCAATAAATGATTGTTTCCAATTGAAAAAGCAGAATTTTACACAAAAACATAACCTCACTTTCAATGTTTGTCTGATTCCTCCTTAAATGATAATTACTAAATTAACTACGTAATTGGTTGAATACAAAAATTATGAGTTTCGTTCGGTAAAAACATTGTTTCGTTTTACTACGCAATTGGCTAACTTTTGTCTTATTTGTTAAGATAACCAAGATGGTCAGTTTCTTTAGTTAATTTTACTAAATTTACATGGTAATAGGTTTTTTTGAGTGTAGGTTGTATTCAGAGTTTCAGGTGGCGCTGATCAACTTGCAGGCGAATTTTTTCTAATGAGAAAAGCACTCAATGAAACAGGCCTGGTACTCTCTTAGGATAAGCCATTATGAATTGAGGTTATGTTGGTTAAAAATTCGCGTTTTTTAAAATCACAAACAAATTTACATTTTGGAATTTAAATATCCGTCACGTAAAGTTTATTTACAATACACAACAGTATAGTTAATACAGAACAGTATTGTTAATACAGAACAATATAGTCAATACAGTAAAGTATATAGTCAATACAGTAAAGTACAGTCAATACAATATAAAATTTACTAGTGCCAATTTTTGTCTATTCATGTAAATTCATCATTTGGGGAAAATTTCGTGACTCATTAAAGAGACGTCCATAACAAAAATCAGTATATATTTCAGAAAAGATTATCGGTAAAAGTGTATGAAACTTAAGCATGTCCATTTGATCAACATAACCTCAAAACAAAAAAGTAGTTGTTATTATGAAATAAAACTGTATATAAGAACAATTTTATGAAATTTCCAAAGATTCATTATACAATTTTCATGAGAAATAGCTTATTTAGTAAGAAATTTTTGTTAAATCATTATTATCATAATCATTAATATAAAATCGAATCTATGAAAATGAAACAAAGATAAAAATTAATAGTTTTGCTCAAATGAGAAAGGACAAGTTCTTCGATTCATCAACAATTAAAATCCAGGTGTAGTTCCGTTTACACGAATGAAAAAACGCAATTGAAATGAATCTAAAACTTAGGTAAAAATTACTTAAGTAGTTGAGTTAGAGTACTTAAGTAAAAATTACCTAAGTACTTAAGTAGAATTTGTTTGATAATTTAGGTGATGTTTACCTAATATGTTAGGTAAATTATACTTAGCTATTTTTTCAAATATATAAATGTTAGGTAAATATTACTTAAGTGATGTTAAGTAGATTTTACTTAATTAAATTAGGTGAATTTAACTTGCAATTTTTCTCCGTGTAGTACCTACCTCCGATTTCTTTTAAACCACAAAATTAGAGAAAATGTTCGAAAAAATAATAAAATCAAAAGCTTGAAGATACTAAAATACGTATATAGAACAAATTGTTGCCGAAAAGCGAATTCATTTTAAGGAAAGATTTTTTCTCACTTACCCTTGTGAGGTTGCCATCGAAACTCGCAAACGCCATTCGTTTGTTAATTCGAAGAAGACGCTTTCTCACAAGACAGATTAAAAAATGGAAAAAATAACACGGAATGAAAAAGAGAAAAATGATAATTTGGTTAGAGATTTTGAAAATATCGAGGAGCTCCGTAGATGGATCTCCTGATTGAGGAACAAGACTGGAGCTCGATTCTTGATCAAAAGAGAAAGAGAGTCCATATCTATAGCTACGATGTATCGACGAGAAAGTTGACTTTGCGATATTTAAGCGTCGTCGCGACAGTCCGGTTACGCCTGTTCTGTGAGAATATAAACACGGAGGTACAAGACAATTTCAAATTTTTAAGCATCAAGTATTGAAAATTTTTAATTTATGCACAATACAGGATTCAATAAATCCCCGCGCTCAACTCAAGATTCTGCGATAAAAAACACATTATAAATTGCAGCGTATTTTTGATTTTGGAAAAAACGCACATAATGGTTATATATACGAATTTGCCTTTTGAACTTGAATTTTGTATAACTAATTAATTTTTTGCACAGAATTTTTTACGTTCTGGAAACGTAGCAGTGCGAAGTTAATGGTGCTTATTTTTCCCGCAGTTTTCTGGATTGTTAATAGCTTATTTATTTCAATTTTAAATTGGTGACTGAATGGGAAATTACCGTTAATTGGCATTAGCACGTAAATGGTCAAACATTAGAAGTCAGTAATTTTTTCTTGCATCATTGATAACAGTCAATGATAAGACAAAAATATGTTTAAATATTTGGATGTCCACGTCCCTGCCAATAATAATTGAAAATCACACGGAGAAACTTTTATTGTCAAATTGTCAAAATTTCTTGGCTTTTTGACAAAAAATAAACGTCCAACAGATCTTTTTAGCTATAAATATGTAGCAAAAAAACGTGATATTCTTATCTTCAAAAAAGCGAAAATTACAATAAGTATTAGGGGCATTCCACACCAAAACGTATCACTGAAATTCACATTTTTGATTTGGCTCAAATTTTTTTATTTATTAAATAGGACTCCATGATTTTTAAACAAAATTTTCATAAAGTGGTTCAAAAGTTATGAATTTTTCAGAATTTAGAGTTTCTTTTGGATTCTTATAACTTTGTTAAAAATTCATCAATTTTAAATTATTTTTCTTTTCAAATTGTGTGTTTTAACTGAACCTTTCAAAAATTTGGTGCAAAAAATTGTTCAAAAATTGTTCACTCGATTTTTTGTAATTTACAGCATAAAATCTTTTTTTAAAAACTGGGTCCTTCGATTTTTTTTTGAAAAGTTTAATTTTTAAAAATAAAATAAAAACACTTCCCCACGATGGGACTAGGTTTGAAATTTATGTGAAAAAAATAGTTTTTTTGAAAATTTTAAGAAAAAGATTGAAGGACCCAAACAGAAAAAAAAGTTTTTATGCAAAAAATCAAGTAAATAATTTTTTCAAATTTTTTTGCACCAAATTTTTGAAAAGTTCAGTTAAAAACACACAATTTGAAAAAAGGATATTTTAAAATTCTTGAATTTTTAACTAAGTTATGTATGGATCAAGTGACCATTGATATAACCTTGAACTAAAATATGATTTGCTTAAGTACTTACACAAAAAGATTATACAAAACTTTACAAATTTTAAAGTATTTTATTCCATTGACCTTCCTCACGTCATTTATCTTATTTTTTATACACTAAAATTATGACAAATAATAATTTTAAAAAATCTAGTTTTACGATTTTAGAAAAGAACATTATTCAGTCAAGGACCATAGTTCGTCCCCTTTTTTTTGCCCTTTCCCCTTCTTTTTTCCCCCTTTTACCCTAATTTTCAATAACATTTTTTTCATAATTTTTCAACAATAATACTTCAGACTACTTCAAAATACACCAAATATTTAAAAATACTGCAAAATATCTAAAAATACCTACTTCAAAATATTTTTTTTAAAAAAATGTAATAAAATATTTTCAAATACTTCCCGTTACTTCAAAATATTTAACAACACTTAAAAAGATTTAAAACCACTTCAAAAAACTTAAACATATTTAAAAATGTTTAAATATACTTAAAATTATTTTAAAATACTTCAAACTATTCAAAGATAATTTAAAATAGTTTTAATTTTTTAAAAATATTAGTATTTTAAGTGTTAAATAATTTATAAAAAGATTTTAAAATATTTTAAAGATCTATTTAGAAAATAAGGAAGTCCCGCGTGGAAAAATGTTGGGGATCTGGATCTATTTTCGAAATCGGGCGCTGGCCAGAACTGTTACGTTTTATCCACGATATGGTCTAGACTGGACCGTCTGTCCAGCGCCCTATCGAGACCGTCTGGACAAAGCTCGATTATAAAAATGAAAGGTCTGACCAGCGCCCGTCCAGATCCCCAAAATTTTTCTGGACTTGGACAGAAAAGATAAAAATCAATACAATTTTGTCATTTCTAACATAATTATCTTCTCGACTGTTATACATGTATTTTCATATTTT
>WNHD01010860.1:0-20958 GCA_011057455.1 Ganaspis sp. Gsp50 | reverse complement strand
CATGTTTATGATCCATAGATCACCAATGTGCATGTTTATGATGCATAGATCACTATTGTACATGTTTTTGATTCATAGATCACTGCTGAGCATTTTTCGGATGTATAGATCACTACTGCGCATGTTTATGATCCATAGATCACCAATGTGCATGTTTATGATGCATGGATCACTATTGTACATGTTTTTGATCCATAGATCACTGCTGAGCAAGTTTCGGATGTATAGATCACTACTGCGCATGTTTATGATCCATAGATCACCAATGTGCATGTTTATGATGCATAGATCACTATTGTACATGTTTTTGATCCATAGATCATTACAGAGCAAGTTTTTTATCCATAGATCACTGCTGAGCATGTTTCGGATTTATAGATCACTAATGCGCATGTTTTTGATCCATAGATCACTCCTGAGCATGTTTTAAGTTCCTATTGCGCATATTTTGGATGCACAAGTTACTATTGAGCAACTTTGGATTTATATTAATGACGAAAGTAAATTGAATAGTCAATCAAATATTGATAAAAATCTATTTTTTAAAAATGAAAAATATTGTTAAAAAGTGAAAAATATTGTTAGAAAGTGAAAAATATTTTTTGAAAATGCAAAAAATTAGAAAGTTAATTAATACAAAGTTTTAGAAGCTATGTCATCGCTGGTACCACTCCCAGCAGAATCCTATGAATTTGACATAAATTATCGTGTTTGAAAGTAGAAAATTAAAATTTTTAAACGACTTAAAAACTTTAATACATTTCTACTCTACTAAAACGAATATCGTTTAAATTCCCGCACTTTTAAAGTTAGAGATTATGATAACTTTTCAACTAACTTCCTCCACACCTGTTGAGTATTAGTCATCGTTTTTGCGAAAAAGATCTCTATTTTTATACAATAACTCTCTTATTTCTACGTTAGTGTCTTTTCATTTTTCTGTCGTATTTTTATACAGTGTTTTTCACTTTTCTATTCCATTTTTATATAATTTAACTTATATGAAAATGGATTTTTTCTATTCTAGTCGTACATTATCTCTCTTTTTTTTTGCATGCACTATCTCTTTTTCTCATTTTAATTCCATACACTATCTCTTTTTTTTTAATTCAATTCCAATCCTTGCTTCTTTTCCTGATGAAATAAATAAAGTGGTATTGATAATGTAAGAAGGCTGTCGCACTTTTGTTTAGATTTCTTTGATACTTTTAACATATTTCTAAGTTAAAAATGATAAGTTTCTATTTTCAAAGACTGCCGTGATAGATTTATGATTCAGTAGCCAAGATTGCACATTTTCGGTTCGTTTGCTTACTTTTCTAAACGATTGCACTTTCCATTAGTAATCACATCGGCAATTTATTATTGAACATTATTACCACACGGGGAAATAATTTCTCGTCTCATGAAAAAAACTAGGCAGTTCTATCAACGTTCACTGCTATTAACCAACAATTTGAGTTAAGGATGATTTAAGTCAGTAGAAATTAGCTTCCCGATAAAATGCTTCCACGTTATTGCAACGCGCTAAATGACCAGAATTACTTAGTTTCTAACATTTCACTTTTACCATTCTTTTTCCTGTATTTAAATTGAGTTTTAATCTTACACCTCATTAATTTACTGTCTATAAATTTGTTCAATTCACAAGTTGCGCGCCTACAGTCGGAAACCAAGAGATTCTTTTCCTCTTATGAAGAGGTATTTTTTTGTTCCGTCTACTATCAAGGAATACATTATCGTTCCCTCAACTATATTTTTTTATCCCGTCTACTATCAAGGAATAATTTTTCTTTCCCTCAACTATATTTTTTTGTTCCATCTACTATCCAGGAATAATTTTTCGTTCCCTGAACTTTCATATTGTTTTGTTTCGTCAATTAAAATTTATATTCTAAAGAATATTGTAATCGAATCAAAATTTATTGTAATGCATATTGTGAATCAAAAGCGTTTTTGTTCGCAACACTTGTGCAGTAAATTCAACAGCGTTTTGTGTTTCGATACGATGATATTGATGTGACTTAAAAACATCACTAAACAAACTGTAACTGACTATAGAACCTGAAGCAACAAAAACAAAAATTCAAATTTAAATAAAAGAAGTCAGTGGTTTTGATTTGGCGTGCTCACCGGTTGCAATTATGATCTCTTTCTCACACTTTTAATTTTTTGAATGTTTCCTCTCACTCGTGATCCACCCCTGGTTACACTTCTCTACCTTGTGCAAGCGCGGATTCATTTCGCTCGATTTCCATTTCACGCACCGATAGCACGCGCGGTACTCGACGGATGAGCAGTAAAGTTATCGTCCGCTTTGAATTATCAATGAGCGTGTTTCTTGATGTGATTTTTCACGTTTGACCGCGTCGACAAAGCTGTCGGTGAAAATGATTTTCATTCTGTATTGCTCCAAATTCACTTTACTCTCTCCATTTTAATCTTGCACGCAAATACCCTTATGCTAATGTTTATTGCAAAGCTTCTGTTTCCACATATTTTAATCATTCACATGTATGATATTTAATTACTATTTTAGTTATTGGAAATTAAATGTGTTTGCTGTACTCTAACACCTGCGATTTTTTGTTTCTGCTTTCAAAATTTCAGTATATCTCAATTGGTACAATCTACAATTTTGTAAATTTTGTAACATCTTCATCTACAATTTTGTAACATCTTCATCTACAATTTTGTAACATCTTCATCTACAATTTTGTAACACCTTGCTCCTAAATAATAATAATGAGGAGTTAGATGTTAAGTGTAAGCATTTTAGCTATCAATGTACGAAATCGAGATTAATAATATAATTTTCGAAACAAGTGTAATTGAAACAAGTCACGAGGACTCGAAATTACATACGGGTGTTCACACACTTATTACCTGCTCGACGAGGAAGCAACGTGAATTGATTATTTTCTGTGTGGTGTGCGTGACCCAACACAAAAACAAATCTATTTGGTCTCGTGGGCATGCGTGTCGCGTCACTTTTTGCGATATAACTTTAATCATCAGTATTGTTGTCTAACGACCTAATTTTCCCTGCTCCCTGTTTAACAATAATTGACGATCGTTAAGTGGCTTATACGAAATGTGTAGCTTGGATTGCGTCGGAATATATGCTGCCCTCGGTCCAGTAAATCCTCAACTGGATAGGCTTTTACGCTATAGGATGTAAATTCGTAGGCTCGATGATGATAATAATAATAATAGCAATAGCAGCAATAATGCCCGACCGTCAAAACGCAAACATTATGGCACGAGTATCGCGATGCGGTCGTGCGTATAGATTCTGCGAGGGGTGAATCAGAATGGCAAAGGGTGCAGAAAAGCCGTGCTTTTGTTTGTGTAAGAGAGATGGAGAATCGAAAATTCGCCGTGCATGTGATGCGGGTTTGATCGCTGGCACAGAAAATTGTGTTTTTGGTATCAATTACTATTCAACGGGTAATAATACACTCGCTAATGATCACACAGCCGGTCATTTTAGTCACCTCGATATTATAGCAATTCCAGCGTCTATGACTCTTTTGGACTCGTCATACACTGACCTCGATGCCTTTCGCTTCAATGCCCAAAATTGCCCCCAGGGTCTTCCGCTCGAATTCCGAGCAGTCTCGTTTCAAACGTGCAAGTGCATTTGAATATTTTTAATTATCAATGAGAGAGAAAAATGACAGGTTTCGATGAAAAGTTTTGTCATTTCGAGCTGATTTTGTTATTCGCCACTGTGGGATCGGGATTTGTGTAAAGGTTCGAGTCATCTGGTTTTTAAATTGTTGCTTTTGTGCTGCTAAAATCGAAATCATGTCATTGAATGATGCGATTTTCAAATGCTATCAATAAAAGCATATAGGATTCGATGCGCCTAGGAAAAATGGCATTTTTTTATGGAAAAATATCTTTCTTCTATGAAAAAATGCTATGGTTTTTTCCTATGATACGAGACAGGGTGTATATGAATCGAAAATTTGCTATTCTAGTTCGGTTTTTATCAACAAATGACCAATGAGCACAGATAGATGATCATAGATGAGCATAGGTAACCAACAAATGAGCATAGATGATCATAGACAAACGTAGGTAAACAAAAAACGAACATAGGTAACCAAAAAACGAACGTAGGTAATCAATAATTGAGCATAGATAATTGTACATGTCCATAGGTAACCAATAGATAATCACAGATGATTACAGATGAGCATAGGTAACCAACAGATGTGCACAAATGATCATAGACGAACATAGGTAACCAATAGATGATCATAAACGAACACAGGTAACCAATAAATGAACATAGACGATTACAGATGTACATAGGTAACCAGTAGATAAGCACATATGATTACAGACCATGATGATCATAAACGACACACATGTTCACAAGCTATTCCAAAGGAAGAAAGAAGAGACTTAAATAATTGATTTTTACTTGTCAATGTAAGGTGAGATGTAAAATATAAAGAATGATGAGAAGATTCAATTACAATAGGTGACAGTTGAGAATGCAATTGCGTTCTCCATAGTGGAGTCCATAGAAGTACCATTAAGGCCTGTCCTATCTCGATTATAAGTGTGCATGTATATGTATATATACCCTTATGTGGACAATTGCACACGCCCGGTTACACACTATGCCATCTCGTATGCTTGGACTGTGATAACAGTGAGTAATAATCGTGCACATTATGTCAGCGCATAGTGCATTCTCGGCTCGAATGCAACCACGTGCATAGATCACTCCGCTCGTGACGGACTGCATTCTAAGGAGAAGCTAGAAGGGCCAACGTGTACCTAAGTTAGGTCCAACTTGGGAGCCCCATGAGATACTATACATGCAAAACGCTTACGCCAGAACGTCCATCTTTGTCACTATAATGCTGTTAACTCTACCGTATTGAATACATTTTCTCTGGAAAGTTAATGCTGCGCTTAATTAGTTATATTCTGTCGTTATTAGGATGCTAAATGTAGACTGCAATTGTTGGTTATACTCTTGAATCTTCGTAAGGGATGCTTTCTTTTATTATCGTTTTGTGATATTTGCCTTCGAAGACAGAAAATTATTTATTGGAATAAGCGATAAATTGTCGTGTTAATAATTTGATAATTATTTGTTGTATTAATAAATTGTAGTGTTAATACATTGTAGTGTTAATACATTGTAGTGTTAATAAACTGTAGTGTTAATAAATTTTAGTGTTAATAAATTCCAGTGTTAATAATTTGTAGTGTTAATAAATTGTAGCGTCAATAAATTGTACAGATATTTGGAGTTAATGACAATTTAATTCTTAACTCCAATTACCAATAATGACAATTAACCTCCGGTTTATCACAACCATCATCATCAAATGGAACCACAACCGCAAATCAAAAAATTGCATATCTAAAGGTGAAAAAGGAGCCGAGATCATTACAGTAGTGAAAGGTAGATGATAATGTGGCTGACCCAGGATGAGTAGAAGCGAGACCGGGGTCAACTCGTATGGTACTTTAGTACACCCTTGTACACGTGCGTCTTGTAGTTGTACACGCGTGTAACGGTATTAAGTCGCGTGTTCAGCTTTGAAGCACGACCTTTCTAGTGTAGAGCGGCTAAAATAAGGAAGGAGTAGGTGACACTTTCTCCAAGGAGACAGCCTTCGATAATGCATAGAATTTATAACTCGCTCCATGGACAACGAAACGGTATTGCACTTACATGTAGCAACATTTTACCGCCAGTTGCAAAATGCATCTTTAGATCACCCATCCATGTCCCCTTTAATACCTTCCATTTAGACATTTTAGACACATTAACGGTTCATTCCTGACGGTTTAATGCTTTAATGAGATACTCTTAGGTTATTCATTATATCTGTAAATGTTGCCAAGAGCTTTTCATTTCCTCCAATGATGGCTTCTTATTTTATTTATGTGTAACGTATAATTTTGTTATCTGTTGTATATTGTTATGTATACTTCTACGTAGAGTTCTATTGTTTATTCCATTGTTTCTCTTTTGTTCTGTTTTTTGTAATTTTGTTATTGGTATTATTATTATCATTCATCTTCTTTATCTCTTATTCTTACTTTTTCTTCTTCTATCATTTTCGATTTTGACTTGTTCTACATCTTCGATTTCAACTTTATCTAAATCTTCGATTTCGTCTTTTTCTACATCTTCTATTTCGACTTCTTTTAAATCTTCGATTTCGTCTTCCTCTACATCTACGTTTTTGTGTTTTCATCTTCTTCTTTTTCTATATCTTCCTTTTCGGCTTTGTCTTGTTTTTCTTCATCTATGTTTCCGTCTTTGTCTTCATCTTTCTCTTTGCCGTAGTCTTCATCTTTGTCTTTTGCTTTGTCTTGTCTTTGTCTTGTCTTTGTCTTGTCTTTGTCTTGTCTTTGTCTTGTCTTTGTCTTGTCTTTGTCTTGTCTTTGTCTTGTCTTTGTCTTTGTCATATTTGTTTTGTCTTTGTTCTTTTATTTGTCTTGTTTTCTTCTTTGTCTTCACCTCTAACTTCATCTTCATCTTTTTCTTCTTCATTCTTCATTTTTATACACCTTCGTTTTCGCCTTCTTTTTTTCCTTCTACATCTTCGTTTTCGACTTCATCTTATTTTTCTTCTTCGTCTTGTCTTTGTCTCGTATTTGTTTTTTCTTCTTCCTCTCGTCTTTTTCTCGTCTTTGTTTCGTCTTAATTGTCTCATCTTTGTTTCGTCTTTGTCTTGTCTTTGTCTCATCTTAACCTCGATCTTTGTATTTGCCTTTATCTTTGTTTTCATCGTTGTTTTGTCTTTGACTTCGTCTTTGTTGAAAAGCTGTGATAAAAAGATAGTATACTATCTTTTTATATAGAATCAATTTCTTTTGATTGATTTTTTTTTTACCACAAGCTGTATATTATACAAAAAACTATTTTTTGGTAAACAGGTTGAAATTATGTTCTACTTCCGTTACACATATACTGAGTATGTATAAAATAGAACAATAAATATACACTGCTTATTTATGGATATGTATAAACATTCATATTTATTTCCACGAGTTGATTGTAGCCCGAGGATTCATTGGAAATTTGCATGCATCGTTTGTTTAATTGGAAATTCTGATAATGATATTCTGATGTATTCAGTAATGTTTTTTTTGCCTTGAGCAAGATAATCTAAGGGCACGGGAACAGAGTTATTACATAATCGCGTGAAGACAAGCGGCTGTTTAAATTGATTGATTAGTTGGTTCGATGTTTGCTCTGGTTCGTCAGCATGGAACGACGCAACTTGAATTGTCACGTCAATCGATTATTTTTGACAAGATTGATCGATGGCAATGGAATCGATTGCTTGACGAGTGATGCCACTGGAACCTGCACGACCTCCAACGATAAATATTGTCCTTCATTTTGCATTCACTCGCGTTTTCCTTTATATCATTTTTTTTCTACACAAAAACTCAATTCACTGCGCAATATTCCCTACAATCAATCCGCAATTTTGGAATTAATTAATTTCGAATTACAAAGAGCAGATTTAGGTATATAGTTGATTTGGTAAAATGGACACGAATTGTGATGGAATGAATTACAATGGAGAAGCTGAAATGAAACATTGAAAAGTGAAGAATAAAGTGCAACATAAAGGGCAAACTAAAGTACAAAATAGAGTGCAAAATAAAGTACAAAATAAAGTACAAAATAAAGTACAAAATAAAGTACAAAATAAAGTACAAGTTAAAGTACAAAATAAAGTAGAAAATAAAGTGCAAAATAAAGCACAAATAGAGTCTGAAATCAAACGTTAAAAAAGAAAATAGTTTTTATTTGTCTTTATCAAGAGAATAAAAAAATACAAAAAGATGACAGTACACAAAAATAGTTAAATAATTAGCAGCTGTTGTCTTAAAGAATACTCAATTTAGACTCAATTAAAGTAAAATGATGTTATTGTTTCATAAATCGTATAATCGCCTTATCAGGCGACACATCTTGTTGTATACTTACGCATCAATGTTACGTAAGGCAATTGAAATGATGATCGATTAGGTATATAGGAATAAAAGATATACGTTATTATTTCCCTTATATATAGAGAGAATATTACTTTGGTGCAGTCGTGTGAAAGAGAAACACGAATTTCAATTTAATCGTGTACATTACACATACACTACAATTTATCGTTTTATTCCAATAAATAAACTTCTCACTACCCTCTTTTCTATACATATATATATGTAAATAATAAACTTCACGATATAATGAATTTATAAATTAATCCAATGAATAATTTAAATCATACACGAAAACGTAAAATGCAGCAAGGTAGATAATGAATTTATGATTTAATAAAGTATGAAATAATTGAAGCCAAATTGAGTAATTAATACCCGCTGCAAGTGGATAAATAAAAAGGAGCTGAAAATCGAAGTCGACGAGCCGGTCAACATTTTTTCCTTTAAAGAACTCT
This sequence comes from Ganaspis sp. Gsp50, assembly GCA_011057455.1. Classification (NCBI taxonomy): domain Eukaryota; kingdom Metazoa; phylum Arthropoda; class Insecta; order Hymenoptera; family Figitidae; genus Ganaspis; species Ganaspis sp. Gsp50. The sequence goes on along the minus strand of WNHD01010860.1, from coordinate 12,508 downwards.
TTTTTCTTTAAAAAACTCTTTTTTTCTTTATAAATCAACTCTTCTCTTCTTTAAAAAACTCTCCTTTTCTTAAAAAAACTCTTCTCTTCTTTAGAAAACTCTTCTTTTCTTTAAAACAACTCTTCTTTCCTTTAAAAACAAACTTTTCTTTCCTTTAAAATGAAACTCTTCTTTCTTTGAAACAAAAAATCTTCTTTCTTTTAAAAAAAACTCTCCTTTCCTCCTTTAGTAAAACGAAGTTTAATAAAACGAAATTTAGTGAAACTTAATATAGTGAAATTAAATTTAAGGTCTTGAAATGGATATTTTTATAAATTTAAATTAGTACATCTTGTGTATTCCTTTAAGGAATGAACTCTGAATTTGGTCTGTTATGAGTTGTTAAAAGAAGCAATTGATGAATGTATCGGGCATGGCATCATTTTATAACTATATTGAAACAGTATTCCATTGTATTGATCGAGTTTATACATAACTGCTGATGTCTTGACTTTTAATGATCATTGGGATGCGTTGAATACGAGTGGAATGGATACAATAACCGATTGTCCGTTTTTGCATCGGAGGCTATACAATGATAATAATAATTATAATGAAAGAGCGATGTAATCGCACGCCAATCGGGAATAATTGACGAATGAATGTTAGTCGTCGACGATATATTTCACTTCTCGTAGATGCGTAATATGATGATATACATCATATTATAAGCGTTGCATATATTATTCACCGCCATTTTTCCCGCTTATATTCGTCGTTCAATTTTACGCTCCATTCAATTTCTCGTCCAGAATTCATTAATAATCCGACTCCTCGTGAGCAAGTTCATAATATCCGTAAGTATATGTGACGCTTTACGAGAAAAGGGACCTTATGCGCTTTTGCATAAGGTCGCTATTACTGTGTTAAACTGATGCAAAAGCGACTTTATTGAAAAACGCGTAAGGTCTTTTTTTTGTGGAGCGTCACATATAATATCCATAAGCATAATATCCATAAGCATAATATCCATAAGCATAATATCCATAAGCATAATATCCATAAGCATAATATCCATAAGCATAATATACATAAGCATAAAATCCATAAGCATAATATCCATAAGTATAATATCCAAAACCATATTATCCATAAAGATAATATCCAAAAGCATTCTACCTATAAACATAGTATCCAAAAGCATTCTAAACATAAACATAATCCGCATAAGCATATCTTTTGTCTGAAAAAGAAAAGAATAACTTCTCTCTGTATATTTTATTTTGAATTCAAACAATTACTTCTTCATAGAGAAAACTCTCTTTTCAAATTCAATGAACGACATTTTTTATTTCCTTTTGTTTTAGAATTCATCTTTGAATTCGAACAGAAATTGCATTGGTTGAATATTTGCTTTGGTAATTGGTAAAATGAACTTTTTGGAAAAATGTGCATTGAATCGACGTTAATAAAAAAGATTGCTCTTTTTTAATAGTATCGCTGATGTTTACGTAACACGTGTTCAGAAGCATATAATATAGCTGTATCAGGTTGTATGAATGAAGCAGAAGCATTTGCCGCCTCGACACTCGCTGTGCTATACGCACTGGTATATCCGCTCTCTTCTCGGACCTATACCTTACTCACTGGAATCCTAACCTCTTTCACCTCTACAACATATATATATATATATATATATATATATATATACATATATGACTATATATATATGTATAGTTATATACCTAGTAGAGTTCACTCATCCACACATGTACTATACTATAAGCCATTCAGCTCTTCATAACAATACTCATTACCTCACTTTTAGCGAAATAATTATAACTATCATGATTCCTTTTTATGCGTCAGGTTCACATAGCTACTTTAAAATTCGTAATATTTCGTAAATTCGTTTTCATATATTTCTAATTTCTGACTTTTTCCTGTAGATCTTTTCATTTTGTTTTGAACATCACATGCAAAAAATAATTAGTTCTTTTAATCGAATAAACGTTTTTTTTTATTTGAGTTGAAATTTTGAATTGAAAGACTTATTCAAGAAGAATCTACCCCAAGGGGTTCGTATAAAGATACATATTATTTCGAACTGACAAATTCAATTTAAAATCGACTAAATAAAATAATTGAAATCTAATTGCATAAAAAATTTAATATCCAACTGAATAACTAAATGAAATAAAAAAATGTAAAATATAATTTAATAAAAAATTTGAAATCTAATTTAATAAAAAAATTGAAATCTAATTTAACAAAAAATTTGAAATCTAATTTAATAAAAAAATTGAAATCTAATTTAATAAAAAATTTGAAATCTAATTTAATAAACAATTTGAAATCTAATTTAATAAAAAATTTGAAGTCTAATTAGATAAAAAATTTAAAATCCAATTAGATGAAAAATTCAATAAAATAAAAAAGAACACATGAGAGTGAATTTTGAAATTAAGAGAGATTTGTCGTACTTTTGACGGTTATGAACGTGGACACTCGGTCAACCTGTTTAGTGAGGAAAAAAGTGTTTAAGAGGCTCAGGTGCAGGTATGTATCCCTTGCGTCCGGCTTGAAAGATCGAGTTGCTCAGTGTCTTCTCGAATACCCAAGGAAACTTGAAACGCCTAAATCGCCAACTTTTCCGCCCCTATTACTCGCTTACTCGTATTCTTTTTCCTTTTACGATTTTGTACCTGGTTTTCAACGCAATTTGTAGCTGAAAATCAATCTTGAAACATAATTTCAAAATTAATAGGCGTATATGATTCGCTCTACAAACTTTTTGAACATCGTTTTTTATTTGCTTTTTTCAAATTTACTCGATTATTATTAAATTCGCAGGGTATTAATTTTGCACCTGGCGTTATACGATCATATCGTGTGTCACAATCGATAACGAATTATTAAGTTGCACCAGCATCTGTGTAAATCTTCAAGACAGTTTTAATTATATATTCAGACGATGAACTTAATTGTGTGAAATAAAGAACTTGGTCAAAAGTTGCCCATATGTATATACATACTATATAGGGGCTACAAATATAGAAGGTTATATGTGTATATTAATATAAAAAATAAAAAAAAACCATAAAACATTTTTTATGTTGTATATATTTTTCAGAAGCTATAATTAAAAATTGAAAACTGGACAAGAGCTTCAATCGTTTTAATAAAGATTTGATGAGTGTGTAACATTAGAAGATAATTAAAGTATTGAAGGAAACAATCTAAAAAATTAGAAGATAATATTTTAAGAGTTTGATAATTTTGAGAATTCTTTGAGATTCTTTGAGTTTAGCGATTTTTTAGGGGAAGAGGTAATAGGGGAATTCAATTTGAGGCAGCAGGTGATCAGTTTAGTATAGAAGAAGTGTATATACAACTTTATAGGGAAGGTTTACAAATTAGTAGAGGTTTACAAATTAGGAAGTCTGCAACTTCGTATAGGTGTGCAACTTAATAGAAAAGGTATAAAACTTAGTAGGGGATGTACGATTTAGTAGGGGTAACTGTTCAATTGAATAGGAGGATATTCGAATTAATAGGGGGGGAATATGCAATTCGGTGCCCACGCAATTTTATAGGGGAGGTGCAAAATTTAATAGGGAAGTGTGCGCACACTGAGAAAATGGGTCGGTTGAAAAGAACCGAAACACTGCTAATATAGCACCTGCAAACTTCTGTTGATTATATAATCATCAGTTGTTTATAAGTAACCGTTTTACTCGGTTAAATTCAGCAACTAAGTTTGCAGGTGCTATATTAACAGAGTCGTTTTCTCAGTGCAACTTTATAGGGTAGATGTAAACTTTAGATACAAAGGTAAATCTTACTAGATTCTTAAAATATGCAACTTAATGTACATACGCGATTTTGTGACCCCATACCTTTAGAGAAGAAAATGTGCGACTTTGCGATGCACAAAGCTTGGTTGCAAAGATTGACAGTTGCTAAGAGTCATCCTGATCGTAGTGATCGGCATCATTCTCAGCTTATGATTCTTCTCAAGTACGATGATTGGCCAGACGGACATTTGTTTCATGACGCAGCAGGCGAGTGAGGGTCTGCGGACTGGCATTATAATGACGTATATGGGCAATAGGCCATCAAGAACTGTGTCTTTGTGTGATGTACAAAAATACCCACTTACAAAGCATGCAATGTATACTATAATACTATACACACATCAGTAGGAAGCATGCAAAGTACTACCTGGGCCAGTGCTGCGTCATTGAGCTCCTTTGGCTCGAGCCGATGTGGAGCTAAAAACGCACAAGCCGAACACCTAACCCTGCCGAGGAGAGGAGGAGTGCCACCCTATCCGAGAATAATAAATATAAAACTCGTCAGTGTTTGTGTGCACTCTCATGTAGGTAGATAATACATATTTGTAGCTCCGACTTGGCGGCAGAGTTCGGTGATTGATGGCAAAGCCATGACTGACGTTACATCAATCAATGTCTGCTCTTTCTCTCGTGAAGGAAGTCTCTTTCTATGTCTCTCTTTTTCTATATATATCTATCTATTTTACTCTTTCTTTCTCTCTCTTTCTCTCTTTCTCTCTCTCTCTCTTTCTCTCTCTCTCTCTCTCTCTCTCTCTCTTTCTATCTAGCTCTCTCTTTCTTCGGTATCCATCCTTCTCTCTTTTTTCCTTCTCATTTTCCTCCTCACGGTTCCTTATTCCTTGCTGAAGGTTTCTGATCCTCGCGCGTCATTGTTGCTGCATTATCGCACTAGTTGCCGTTGGCTATTATCCACCCCTTGGTCGAAGCGCCTTTCACCTTTCTTTTGAACCAGCCGAGAGTCTCGGTCGATCCTGTTGCCTTCTCATTCGACTAATCTACGGATGGACTGCCTACCGCGATTTTCAGTTTCATTTTCTGCATGAGCTCATGACTTGGCGCTTTCCGAACTCTTGTAGCCTTCATTTCCGCATCTGCGATTCGTTCAACTTCATCTATTTCTTTCACGCGTGTTATCATTTATAGTATAACACTACATTGATCGTTGTGGAAGTGGAATTATTATAAAGCTCGTTGTCTAAAGAGACATCATGCAACACTTAGGATCTTCTTTTGTAATCTAATCTTTCATTACAACTGAGTGAGTTTACGTCGACTTAAACCTTCTCTTGTTTCCCTAGTCGAAATTTTGACCCTTTTTAGAATCTTCTAAAACCTGATGAAATCGTTCCTTAACTTTAAATTTGATTCAGTAGATATCTACTAATTAATAGCTAAAACTGAGCTACTACATTGCAAAAACAAGTGTTTCACTTTGAGACGTTTTGTCCACATATTTGAGACATGTACGTGTTAGAGACATGTCTATATATTTGAGACACATACATGTCTCAAATATGTGGACAAAACGTCTCAAAATGAGACACTTGTTTTTGCAATGTAATTCAAATAGTTGTTCAAACTCGGGTTTTTTCTGCAAAGGAATTAAAACTCGGGTTTTTTAAGAGTTATATTTTTGGGAAACGGGAATTAGTACTCTGGCGGAAAAAATGTCCATATTGGGATTTATTTTCTTTAATGTTTTAGTATATTTATTATGTAGAATTATGATACAGTAACATTATTACACGGAAAAAACTATCCGGTTGGAATAACTGGAATTCCGGTTATTCCAACTGGATAGTTTTTTCCGTGTATGTAGTAGAATTATAAAGTAGAATATGATACAGTAACATTATTATGTAGTAGAATTATACAGTAGAATTATTATGCAGAATTAATATCTAGCAGAATTATTGTGATACAATATAAAAATTGTTGTTAATTAATCTTTTTTCTTTGTTCCAGGTGAGTTTAAAACTTCCTTTCATTGCCGTAAATCATATTTGTGAGTATAAAGAAACCGAATTTTCATTACAATGCGTTTTTGTATCGTTTGTAAAAATTAAGTAAAAACTATTGAATAATTATGTAAGAGCAACTACTGAATAAATAAATAAAATCAACTAAATATTGAATAATTATATGTAGAAGCAACAATTGAATAATATGTAAAAATAACTATTAAGTAATGATTAAAAATCATATATTTTACATATTTCTTAATAACTTCTTTAAAAAATGTATGCTTCACCTACACGGAGAGAAAAATTTAGCAAATATTCTTTCCCTGTTGCATAAATACGATACATTGGAAAAATGCTAGATAATTTTGCAAAAAATTGTGATTGTGGCAAAAGTTGTGATTGTGGCAAAAGTTGTGATTGTGGCGAAAATTATAATTGTGGCTAACACTGTAAAAACAAGTGTCTCAATTTAAGATGTTTTGTCCCCACTTTTGAAACCTTTAACGTCAAAAAACAAGTCAAGCATTTCAAAAGTGAGGACAAAACATCTTAAATTGAGACACTTGTTTTTACAGTGAAAATTATGATTGTGGCGAAAATTGCGATTGTGGCGAAAGTTGTCATTGTGTCAAAAAATGCGGAACTGTACGGTGAAAATTTGGAGACTAAAATAAAGACATTTTTATAAGTAAGCCTTACTTTGCTAGAATTAATTTTCCGAGTATAGTTACGTCGAAAAAGTTGGGTTTCATCTTGGGAGATCGAAAATTGCTACCTCATAGAGGCAACCTTTGTCACGCTCGCGTTTGATAATTTGAAAAATTTGGCTTTGTGAAACCACACTCTAAAAGTTCAGGTAACAAATAGTATCAGTTACCTATACCTGCTCTTCACTCACCTGCTTTAGGCTCTATATTCCAACAACTGATTGAAATTTATTTGACTTTTGGAATTTATTCTAAACCAATTCAGCCGATGTTTTAAACAAAGAATCAATCTTGAAAATATTTCAAGCAAGAGACTTTTAAAAATGATATTTTGGGTATTGGATTGTACTTATTGATAACTAATAACGATTTTAGATTTTTAATCACAGTTTTTGATAATTTAATAACTCTTTTCATAAACATACTTTTTTTGTATTTTTGACAATTGAAAAAAGCATTTTTTGTTAAAAATTATTTGTGTAAAATAAATATTATTATTTGAAAAATTGAAAACTGTGAAAAAGTATTGAACATTCACTACGCTGGGGGCGAACCCAGGGGGGGAACCCCCCAAATTCTGGGAAAATTTGAATCAAATATTATGATTAATAAATATTATTATTATTTGTGTAATAATAAGAAAGTCGCTTATTATGATTTTGTAAAATTAAGAATTATTATTGAGTACAGTCAACTCTATCAATAGTGCCGCAGTTTTGCAAAATCTGAAATGTTTCTCGGAAAACGTTTCTCACTCTCGAGTATGCTTGGAGTATTTGCGTCACAATCACATTTATAGTAGGGTTGACAAAGAGGGGGTAACGCTCGAGCTCATTAGGGTTGAAATTACAAGAAAGTGGCACTATTGATGGCGGCACTATTCATAGAGATGACTGTAGAACTATGTAAATTTTCGTAATAGAGTAATAGGTAGCACCTGATTTGCAGTAGAAATAGGATGTAATTGTTATTGTCGCAATAATAGATTGTATAGTTTTTGTAGCAGTAGTAGGTTGTAGTTTTTGTAGCAGTAGTAGGTTGTAGTTTTTGTAGCAGTAGTAGGTTGTAGTTATTGTAGCAGTATAGTAGGTTGTAGTTGTTGTAGCAGTATAGTAGGTTGTAGTTATTGTAGCAGTATAGTAGGTTGTAGTTGTTGTAGCAGTATAGTAGGTTGTAGTTGTTATAGCAGTAAAACTTTGCAGAAGTTATTATAGTTTTCGCAATAATAGGTTATAGTATAGTTGTAGAAGTATTATAGATGGTTATAGTTTTTGTAGCAATACTAGTTTGAGGTTGTTGTAACAGTAATAGGTTGTTGTTGTTGTTGTTGTTGTTATAACAGTAGTAGGTTGTTGTTGTTGTTATAACAGTAGTAGGTTGTTGTTGTAACAGTAGTAGGTTGTTGTTGTTGTAGCAGTAATAGGTTGTTGTTGTTGTAGCAGTAATAGGTTGTTGTTGTTGTAGCATTAATAGGTTGCTGTTGTTGTAGCAGTAATAGGATTAGTAGTTTTTCTATCAGTAATAAGTTGTAGTAGTTTTTATAGAAGTAAAACCTTATAGCTCTTGTAGTTGCAATAATAGGTTGTATTATTTGTTGTACCAGTAACAGTTTGCAGTAGTTGTCGTAGAAGTAACAGTTTGTAGCTCTTGTTCTCGCAATGATAGGTTGTAGTAATTGTTGTATGAATATTTTCATTAATTGTTGTATCAAATTTGTTACAGCAGTAGGTAATAAGTCGCAATCGTTGTTGCGTATAATCAGTTCTTTTAATGGTAATCTTAATAAATAATAACAGAACTAGTGCGGTTGTAATTGCTTTCATTACATTTATAAGATAGTCATCATTGTATAAAGAATCTATAAAAAATGTTGTTGTCGTTGTTGTAGCAGTTGTAGTGGTCGTAGTATTAGTAGAATAGCAGCAGTAGTAATAGCTATGATGTGAAGTACACAGAAGGAGTGGGCAGTGAAGCAGGCCACCCTCGAGAAAGTCGAGTAATTCGTCCCCTTTGGCGTATGGTGAGTGGCCAGGACGGATCAATCGGAAGGTGGGTATAAGTTTCCGCCGTTGTGGTCCAACAGCACCGAGGTTAGCTGTCGTGGTCAGTTTCGGATTGCGGCGATGTCTGTGACAGCTGCTGTAAAGGGCCGCGTATTGAACTCACGTCCAGTCACGCTCCTTTATACTTACTTACCTCTCTCCTAACCCTCTCTTCCTCACTCTCTCGCTCACTCCAACCTCCTGCAACTGGACCTTCTTAAGCAACCCTCCTCTTTCTTCTTGTACTCGAGTTCTTCGCTTCGTCGGATGCTGTCTCGAATCGCCAAATAATCATCCATGGAATACGACACACATACACACACACTCGCACACGTACACACATCTCTACTTCCCTAACCTCCAGTAATAAGACTTGAGCCGCTTAGTCCATCCCATCTCTGATTAGGATGTTTCCTCAGGCTACTTCCAGTTCATATCCGCCATGATGATTAGCTATCATCACAATCAAGAACTTGTAATCTAGGGACGACTCCTCGGGACTTTGAAAACATTTACATAATTTTAACATAGAGCTTTCAATTTTCACTTAATTATAATCACTTTTATATCATTTGAACTAGGTGCTTGTTTTTACATCTTAATCCAAAAACTTTGTTGTGTGATTTTAATTTATAGTTTTTTTAAATTTACTGTTTGTGATTAGACGTTTGCATATTATATAGTAGTTAAGTTTGTATATTATATTATATTGCTTAAAAATTATATTGTTTAAACATTATATTGTTTAAAAATTATATTGTTTAAAAATTATATTGTTTAAAAATTGTATTGTTTGTATATTATAGTATAGTTACGTTCGCATATTATACTCACGTATGATTGTACTATTCAACCAAAAATTGAATTGATTTTCAGTATACTTCTGTTCTAATTTTGTAGATAACCATTCTTGTAACGAATAATCAGGACTGAGAATAATCAAATATCTGTATCATAATTTTAAATATCCATTATAATAAACAACTGCTCATTCATTAAATATTCAATATGATTTGATAGCAGGAAACAAATTTGTAAACAGCTGATAATCAGATTTTATTTATACACACAAAAATTTCCATCAATTATATTACGTGCATAGCTGATTTCATTTGACATTATCTTCTGTCGATAATAACCACTAGGAATATATGCGAAGATAAAAAAAACAGAGTTTTGAATTTGTAATGTCTATTCGCAAATAAACAAAAAGAGAGCTAACAATTTCATTGGAAATAGTGAATTATTAGTAATTAGTAGGTACTGCGGTTAATAATATAATACTGCTACTAATAATATAATACCGCGGTTAATAATATAATACTATGGTTAATAATATAATACTGCGGTTAATAGACAGTAGATTAGTGGGAGTTATAGAAGATAGTAAATAGACATTGGTAATAGTTAGCAAGCAGTTGATAGACAATAGATTAGTATATATAGATAGTATAATAATAAGAAATACAATATATTGAGTGTACTTAATACCTAATTAATACTTACTAAAATAGATTATTATTTTATTTAGAATGAATTCAATTCAATTAAAGCTTCCATGTTATTCAGAATACAGTAATTGTGAATCGTTTGAACAGAAATTGAACATTGTGGTTCATTTTTTTAATTCATACATTTGCAATGATTAAACAATATTTTGTCAACAGTATGATACACTATAAGCCCGTATCATACATCGTATGCATATCAATATGTGATAAGTGAAATGCTTTTTGTTCCACTTTCATTTGCATAAAACATGAATTTGAGTAAAAAACCTGTCTGACGAATGACTGACGTGACCCATATAGGAACGCAAAATGCCACGTCAATCATTTATGTCTGACGTGTGCAAGTCTGGCTTGTGGTTAATGAAATGTGAGCAACAAAAACTGAAATCATAGAAACTCGTGCAAATCTGCATTGATTTATATCCAATGCAGCTGATAAATAATTTTTATGTCAAGATAAAAATTGTCCTTTGCCTATTTTCGATATAATTATTTACGTACAAAAAGCGCTGCAAGCGTGTACATTTGTATTACATTTTATCAATTGTTTTAATTTTTATTGTTTATTATTCCATTCTTGCTTCCTCGTACAGGAAGCGTTGTTTAGAAGGTTATGATTCCCACACAGCACCGGAAATTCCCTGAAACTCCCCTGAATATTCAATTACATTTTCGGAATATTGAAATTGGAAGTACCGAGAAGTTTGGTGGAAGTTATTCACTGACAAGCGGACATTTTTCTACTTCCACGGAACTTCCCGGAACTTCCAATTTCAATATTCCGAAAATGTAGTTGAATATTCAGGGGAGTTTCGGGGAATTTCCGGTGCTGTGTGGGTTCTTTCTTTTAGATTCTCATCAAGATTCTCATCAATAATGAGAAATTCTCGTCAGTAATGAGAAGCTATGGAATTTGTTTTATTAATATTTGCTTATATTTTTTGTGAGGAAATGATTTTTGGTTCGGAATTTTCACGTGATTGAAAAACCGAAGCAGGTTTCGGATGTTTACTAATAATGATTCTGAAATTTTAATTGTAATGTTATTGTTAATAATTCTTTTTAAGTTTTCGATGCGTCGAGTATATAAATTACTCACAACTATTCATTTCTACTCGAACAATTCTCTGGAGACAAACCTGACTAATGAGGTTGCCTGACAACATATTTAAGTGGCACTTAGCTTTCAGTGAAGAGTATCTAATGCGCGAGTTCATATTCAGTTTTACAATTCAAATTCCACGTGACTAATTACTTTTAACAAAAAAGGAATTAACCAATAAAGCACTGAATCACTTTATTATGTTTAATCTTCTGCTTTATCACTTCTTAACATTAACCTGAATTTTTTATTGCAATTATATAGCAAAGTTGTTGAATTCCTTTTTTTCATAATTATCGACAAAGGCTGGCCTTGAAATAGTTTTCTCTAATACACTATGAGTACCTTATCAAAGTGACAAGTTTTTCATTATTTTTTAAAAATATATTTGAAACTTCTTACAATTTTTTAAAAAGGGTGTAAAACTTTAAATTGGTCTTAAAAATAGGAATTAATAAGTGATTCTGGAAATGGATTAGAGAAAAGAAACCTGAAAATAATAATTCATAAATAAATACACTAGAAAAACTGGTGTCTTGTTGGTGTCTTACCGGAAGACGTTTAGACATTTTAAAATGTCTTAAACACTGAATGTCTCAAATTATAAGACATCTATTACGTCTAAAAACGCAAATAAGACATTTAAGTGTCTTATACGAAGGCACCAGTTTTTGCAATGTAAAATTATAATTTTGGAAATAATTTTGAAAACTATTCTGGAAATGGTTCTGGAAATGCTTCTGGAAATGGTTCTGGAAATGCTTCTGGAAATGGTTCTGGAAATGATTTTGGAAATGCTTCTGGAAATGATTCTGGAAATGGTTCTATAAATTATTCTGGAAATTAATTCAGAAATGGTCCTAAAAATGATTCTGAAAATGATTTTGAAAATGATTTTAGAAAAAATCTTAATTATAATCCTGGAGATAATTTTGGTGATGTTTCTTCTGGGAATGATCCTAAAAATTATTCTGTACGTGATTCTGATGAAAAATGTGATAATCATGATGAAGAAGTTCCTGGAAGTTATTCTAGAGATGATAGTTATGTAAGAGATCCGAAAGGTTAGTCTAGATATTATTTTGATGATAATAGACCTGGAAGTTATCCTAAAGATGATTTTGGAGATGAATCCGATGATGATTGTAATTATGATGCCTCAAGAAATTATTCTAGTAATGATGGACTTATGATGGATGATGGAATGATGGATCCTAGTGATGATTCTAGATCTAATTTTGATGATGATACACGGAAAAAACTCTATGTTTGTGACATACCTAAGTATGGTTGCCACAACCACAATAAATTGTTAAATATGGGACAACTATATTTGTGGTTGTGGC
>WNHD01010857.1:0-11389 GCA_011057455.1 Ganaspis sp. Gsp50 | reverse complement strand
TATGCTTTTTGGATGAAATTGAGTTGATTTAGACTATTTTTAGAAAATCGAAAATTGTCACGATTACAATGCTTCCTCTATAAGGAAGCAAAATTGAACCATCTTTAAGCATCTTTAAATATTTTAATGTATTTTAAAATAATATAAAAGAATTTGAATTATTTCAAACTGCTTTTGAGTATATTTAAATATTTTGAAGTTTTAAAGTAATAAACAGGATTTTAAAGTGTTCTAAAGTAATGTTAAGCGTATTTAAATATTTTTTATGTATTTTGAAGTGTTTTCCAATCTTTTGAAGTGTTTTCCCATCTTTTGAAGTGTTTTCCAATATTTTTAAGTGTTTTCAAATCGTTTTAAGTGTTTTCAAATCTTTTTAAGTGTGTTTAAATATTTTGAAGTATTGGATAGTATTTAAAAATATTTCAAAGTAATTTCAATTACTTTCAAATATTTTTAAGTATTTTTAAGAATTTTTAAGTATTTAAATTTTTTTAGTATTTATAATAATATGCATATTAAGGGTAATACTATTGTCATTATTATTATTTTTATTTTGTTAAACACTTTTTCACATTCTAGTGTCTTGTTTTCTTTCGTAAATTCGGCAATGAGCCCATTTAACAAAATGTATATCTTAGTTTTCTCACTCACATTCCGCTGAACTGTAAGTTTATTCAATTTAACGTTTAATCTTAGTATTCTTGAAGACAAGCGTCAAATCTAACACCCGGTATCACGAAGAAATTATACCGAAATAGCAAACAAAAATAGCAAAAGCAAATACAATACGATTACTCTTTAGAAAAATCGTGTCAAATAATAATCTAAAACTGAAAAAGCTTTTATATTAAGAAAAATTGTTCTGTTTAATAACAATTTTTTCAGTTAGTATCTACTTTTATTTTCTAAAATTTAATTCTTTTCGTGAAAGTTTAAATTATTTTATTTATTTACAGGCGAAGTTTTACTTTGAAATACTTTTGACATTGAATAAAGATTCTTTTCGAAATAAATAGTATAAAGGTAAATAATATAAATATTAAGAACTGTGGAGTCTATACACGGAAAAAACTATCCGGTTGGAATATACACGGAAAAAACTATCCGGTTGGAATAACTGGAATTCCGGTTAAGCCTCATTTAACATTTTTTTCCAATTATTTTAACCAGAATTCCGGTTAAATTTACCGGACATCCGGTTAAAATAACCGGAATTCTGGTTAAAATAATTGGAAAAAAATGTTAAATGAGGCTTAACCAGAATTCCAGTTATTCCAACCGGATAGTTTTTTCCGTGTATGTTAAAAACCAGAAAGGGTATACACAGAGGGATAATAAAAAAATATATATATAAATATTATAAAGGTAAATAATATAAATATTATAAAGGCAAAGAATATATGAATTTTCAGGTTCAAATTCCAAGGAGATTCCTAACCTAAAACCACCTATTCAGAACTTATAAATAGAAATTGAAAACATTTTAGTCTCCAATCTGAATATGGCCGCTACTCTTTATAAACGACAAAGATGTCTAAGAGCGTCCCACAACCATCCGTATGCTTTTCGAAACATTTTTCATTGGTGGAAGCTCTTTGGACATAAATTTCTGTAAATTGCTGTAGGAAGTGATTTTTAAAATTTTCCTTCAAATGTACATTTTATTGGCTCATTTTGTATAAAATATTTGGCACCTTTTGACTAAAATAAACTCCAATAAGATTTTGTTTCCAATTCAAAGGGCAAAATTTTACATAAAAACATAACCTTACTTTCAAGTTTTGTCTTAATTCCTCGGATTCCTCGTTAAAAGTTCTTTAATGATACATTTGTACTTGGAAATTTTCGTATATTTTACAAAACTACATTCTATATAAAATTAATTTTGTGAATTATTTTGATATATTCTTTGTTATAAATTGATGTATCTAGAATCGCGTTGTAAAATTTAATAAACTTATTTTTTCTGTGTAGAACTACTGAAATACTATCGCACAAAATGGCCTCAATTTTGTTTTTGAAAAATATGAAATACATATGCACACATTTTTGATATTAAAACCACATTACACAATCTAGGATCAAATATGTTTGAAATGCAAAAACTCTGAAATTAAAATCAGAAAAGTAAATGTAACAATGAAAAGTAAATTAGCAATGAAAGCTTTCTTGCCGGGACGCGTAAAAGGGCGTGTAGCTTTGTAAAACGGTATGAACGAATTTAATCAAAAAAATGTATTTCTCGACTTGACTTCTGGCATTCTTGCCGAAAATATTACTATTTTTTTTAAAAAAGTCAGTCTTATTTGAAATTTTTTTCATGGATTTAAAATTTATTTCATTTATTCTAAATTTATTTAGAATATTTAATATTGAGCACTGAACAAAATTGAAACGATTCATAATGCCGCATATATTCCTATACATTTATTTCGCATCGTTTTTGCATACAAATGAACCCTTAAAAGTATATTGAATGAATTTTCTATTTTTTAAACAAATCCCATTAATATGTTTTATTGAATTTTTATTTGATTAAACAAATCCCATTAATATGTTTCATTGTAATTTTATTTGATTAAAAAAATCAAATAAAATTACGCTCAATTTAACAAATAAGTTCAGTATAAAATTTAGAAAGCCGAAAATAATTTTGAGGTTAAAAAAATGCCAATATATAAAACAATAAATGAAACGAAATAAAACTTACAGAATTATCTTCAACTATACACAATTGTAGATTGATCTCCATTTATACGATAAACCAGGAACTCCAAAATTCTCTGATGATTTTGGATTCGTTTTCAGAAAAGAATGAAGCGCACAATGCACATTGCGCTCAACCCAGGACGCGACGCCATGACGCTATCCGACTTCTTGATATTTGCCAATAAGCGTTAGTAAGCGTAATAACGTATCTTACGCACCTGTGCGTATCTCTTTACGACTCATTTGGCAACTAACGGTAAAATCAGTTTGCTTGGTCGATAAAGTAAATTATAAGGTTATCAACTGACAAACAAAATTACATTATTTAAAATGAATACTTCTTTTAAATAAAAACTTTTCTTAACTGAAAGATTGAAAAATTTTTAAAACAAAAATTAAATTAATTAATTAAATAAATAATTACATTTTTAAATGTTTTGCTTTCTTAATTTAAATGTTTTTTTAAATTAACTATTAATCTATTGGTTTTTTAAATTGATTTTTAATCTATTGGTTTTTTAAATTTATTGAAGCTTCAATTTATTTTTAAACTATTGTTTTTTTTTAATGATTATAATTCTAAAATTAAGAGCTTTTAAAATTTTTGAGAGTTTTGAAATTAGGTTTCTCGATATTATGATAAAGTGAATTGTGTACTTCTTTATAAAAGTTCATCGTTAAAATTACGAAATTTCTAAAAATGATCAAACTCCCCTATTTATAAATAAATGTAAATAAATTCTGATTTAAAATTCTCATTATCGTCTTTGGGTCACAAAAACATCGCAAACTTCAATAATACAAAAAATAATAATAAAATTTAAAAATATTAGAAAAAACTAAAGTTAAAATACTAATATTTTTAAATATTTGGAAGTCTTTTATAGTATTTTAAAGTTGTAAAAAGAATTTTTAAGTACTTTAAAGTAATTTTAAGTATATTTACATAGTTTGAAGTATTGGGAAGTATTTGGAAATAGTTTAAAGTAATTTTAAGAATTTTAAAATATTTTGAAAAACTAGGAAGTGTTTGGAAATATTTTGAATTCATTTTATTTTGAAGGATTTTGAAGTTGTTTGCAGTATTTTCGAGAAGTTTCAAATATTTTGCAATACCTTAATAAAATTTTAAGTATTACCTTACATATTTTAAAACAATTTTGAGTATAAAAATATTTTTAAGTATTTTTAAGTGTTTTGAAATATTTTGGAATATTAGGAAGTATTTAGAAAGATTTTAATATAATGTTAAGTGTTTTTAAAAATTTTTGACAATTTTTAAATACTTGAAAACATTTTTGGATCGAATTTTCGAATATTTTGAAGGATTTTAAAATATTTTGAAACATTGAGAAGTATTTTGAAATATTTTGACGCATTTTAAAATATTTTAAAGACATTTTAAGTATTTTCAAATATTTTGAATTATTAAGAAGTATTTGGAAATAGTTCAAAGTAATTTTAAGTATTTTAAAATATTTTGAAGAATTGGGAAGTATTTGGAAATAGTACAAAGTAATTTTGAAGGATTTTGAAGTTGTTTGCAGTATTTTCGAGAAGTTTCAAATATTTTGCAATACCTTAATAAAATTTTAAGTATTACCTTACATATTTTAAAGCAATTTTGAGTATAAAAATATTTTTAAGTATTTTTAAGTGTTTTGAAATATTTTGGAATATTAGGAAGTATTCAGAAAGATTTTAAAGTAATTTTAAGTGTTTTTAAATATTTTTGACAATTTTTAAATAAATGAAAACATTTTTGGACCGAATTTTCAAATATTTTGAAGAATTTTAAAGTTGTTTGAAGGATTTTAAAAAATATTTTAAAGACATTTTGAAGTATTTTGAAGTAATTTGAAGTAATTTGAAGTATTTTTAAACATTTTGAATCATTGTGAAGTACTTTTAAATATTTTGAGGCATTTTGAAATATTTTAAAGACATCTTAAGTATTTTTAAATATTTTGAATTATAAAGAAAGAATTATTTGAAAATAGTTTAAAGGAATTTTAAGTATTTTAAATATTTTGAAGAATTATTAAATATTTTGAAGTATATTGAAGCAGTCTGAAGTACTATAATGCTTTTAAAATATTAAAAATAATTAAAATTTAAAAATCTGTTTATACTCCACTTAATTTTTAAAATATTGATATTTGTAAATATTGAAGTATTTTAACGGAATTTAAAGCAATTTTTAGTACATTTAATTATTTTAAAGTATTTTGAAATATTTGAAAACAATTGTATTCTGAAATATTTGAAAGAAATTTTAAGTATTTTAAAATATTTTGAAATAAATTTTAAGTATTTTTAAAAATTTTGAAATATTTGAAAGAAATTTTAAGTATTTTAAAATATTTTGAAATATTTGAAAGAAATTTTAAGTATTTTTAAAAATTTTGAAATATTTGAAAGAATTTTTAAGTATTTCAAATACTTTAAAGTATTTTGACATTTTTTCATGAAAAAAAAAAGTATAAATTTAATAAAACTTAATAAACATCATAAATAAGTAAAGAAATTGAATAAAAAAATTAATTTCCGCATCATTTAAATAGAAGTAATAAAATTCCCATTGTAAAGTAATTGATACAATCTTCCACACTCTTTTAGCACTTATTTACCTTCACTTCAAGAATATAAAGAATATTCAATATTCGTCTGAAATCAATAATTAATATTCTTGAATATTCGAAAACCGTCAAAAACCGTCGCAAACTACTTTTATACGAGTCCATTTTATTTAAAACAACTACTGGAAAATAATTGTTTATATTTTGAAATATTCATTTTAACTATTTTGCAATAGTCTTTCAGAATGGACCTATATAAAAATACTAATACATACTAACAAAAATACTAATATTACAAAATATTAGAAGTTGTGCGAATCTTTGACCTCAAAAGAACAAAAAATCCAAAAGTCGAATAAAAATCTAAAACAAAAACATTAAACAATTTTTAAAAAAGTTATAAATTTTATTTACAAACCTACACAGTATTTTTATTTCACAAAGAATGAAAAATTCAAAAATTTCAAAAACTTATTTAAAAAATAATCTTACTTTAATACATTTTGGTAAGTAATCGTCTTATTTTTCGAATCTGATGGTACAATTGACACAATTCGTCATTTTGATAACGACGCCTCTTTTAGGAATTTTTATTTCCCTGTTAGAGATGTCGCGTAATTCAATTTCCGTTCCCAGAGGATCCTCTTCGGAATCATTGTCACCTTCTTCCTCGTCCTCAAAGTGCAATTCTTCCTTAATGTGTACCGGATCCACGAAACATTCTGCCTTCTCTGTATTAGTTTTTTTTTCTTCAGGTAAGGGAAGTGTCATGTTGGCTCCACAGTCCGTTAAAATTGAAACTGATGTGCGCCTAAAACTGTGCCCCGTGTACAGTTCCGGATTTGGAAGTTCCAGGTACTCGGCAATCCTTAGAGGAATTTTGGCAAACGTATTGATGCCAATCACTTGAACGGAGCATTTTCCTCTGTGATAATTAAGGAAAAATCGCTCCGTCATGGCATTGCTGGGACGAAGTGCTTCATACTTTTTTACAAATTTTGCATACTCCTCGGTTATGGTGAATGATCGTGAACCCGAGCTGGATTTTGAAATCTTGACTAAATAAATATTGCCATGAGATTCCACATCTTTAACTTTTACTTTTGGGAGTTCGTTATTCTTGCAGGAACCAGCCACACCGAATATTAAAATTACCTGCAAATAAAATATTTATTTATTTATTTATTCCATTAAAAATATGTAAAAAAAAATATCAAAATATCTAGTTAATAATCACTTTTAAAAAGGAATTTTGATCTTTGTACGTGATTATGGACTTTTCTTTCAAAAGATTATAAAATCATTTAAGTGCTTATGAATGTTTAAAGTGTTAAAGAAGATCTCTAAAAATGTATTTCAAAATCACAATCTTTGATACAAATTAACGATAATCGATTTTTAAATTTCTTGCAATTTTAGAAAATTTGTAAACATTAGTAATACGGAATTGAAAATAATTTTTAATTTTCTTATTGATGAAAATTTGAAATAGTTTGTATAATTTTGAAGTATAGGGAAGTATTTGTTAGTAGTATTTTGAAGTATTTCGAAATATTTGGAAATAATTCGAAGTTATTTTTAGTATATTTAAATATTTTGAAATATTTTAAAGTGTTTTTAATTATTTTGAAGTATTGGGAAGTATTTGGAAATAATTCAAAGTTATTTTTAGTATATTTAAATATTTTGCAATTTTTTGAAGTGCTTTTAATTATTCTAAAGTATTTTAAAATATTTTGGAGTATTGTAAAGTATTGTAATATATATTGAAGTACATATTGGAAAATTGTTTGAAGTATTTGGAAATATAATTTTAAAAATATTTAAAAATGTTGAAATATTGGTAAATATTTTTACGTATTTTAATAAGGGAAGAATTTGGAATTATTTTAGCGTAATTTTAAGTATTTTAAAGTGTTTTTAAATATTTTCAAGTATTGGGAAATAGTTTGAAGTATTTGGAGATATGTTGAAATAGTTTTAAGTATTTGGCAGTTTTTAAAAATGTATTTAAAGTTTATGTTTAGTATGTTTAAATACTTTTTAATATTTGTTAATGTTTTTAAACAATTTAAATTATTTTAAAATATTTTAAAGAATTTCATTTCATTTCATCTATTCAATAAATCTATTCAATAAATTGGGAAGTATTTGCAAATATTTTGAAGCATTGGAGAATAGTTTAAGGTATTTTTAAATATTTTCAAGTATTTTCAAATATTTTGAAATATTTTAAATACATTTTAAGTATTTTTATGTATTCTAAAGCAATTTTGAGTATATAAAAATATTTTTAAGTATTTTTAAGTATTTTTAAGTACTTTGAAATATTTAGAAATATTGGGAAGTATTTAGAAAGATTTTAAAGAAACTTGAAGTGCTTTTAAATATTTTGAAGAATTTTTGGACCCGATCTTTTAAATATTTTGAAATTGTTTGAAGTGTTTTAAAATATTTTGAAATTGTTTGAAGTGTTTTAAAATATTTTTAAGACATTTTAAGTATTTGTCAATATTTTTACGTATTTTGAAATATTTTATAACATATTTAAGTATATTTAAATATTTTTAAGTCTTTTGAAATATTTAAAAATATTGGAAAGTATTTAGAAAGGTTTTAAACTATTTTTAAATATTTTGAAGAATTTTTACATATTTTTACATATTTTGAAGTAGTCTGAACTTTTGAGAATATTAGAAAAAACTAATATTTTACATTCTGATTATACTTTATTTAATTCTTAAAATACTACTATTTTTAAATACTTTAGAATGGTATGAAGTCTTTTAAAGTATTTTAATGCAATTTTAAGAATATTTTAAGATTTTGAAATACTTGTCAAAATTTTTAAATATTTAAAAATATTTTGAATTTGTCTGAAGTAGCTAAAGTATTTTTAAATATTTTATAGCAATTTTTAGTATATTTAAATATTTTGAAGTATTTTAAAATATTTTTAAGAATTGGGAAGTATTTGTAAATATTTTAAAGTAGTTTTAAGTATTTGGAAATATTTTGAAGAATTTTTTAATATTTTGAAGTATTTTAAGGTATTTTAAAGTATTTTAAAGTACTTTAAATTAGTTTTTAGTATTTTAAATTATTTCAAAACATTTTAGACCAATTTTAAGTGCATTCAAATATTTTTAAGCATTTTTAAGATTTGAAACATTTTGATGTATTTTTAAGTATTTGTAAGTTATTAGAAATTTGTTTAATGTTTATATTATTTAGTATGTTAAAACACTTTGAATTAGTTTTAAGCATTTTTAAACAATTTAAAGTCTTTCAAAATATTTTAAAGAATTTAAGTTGTCTGAAGTATTTTTAAGAAGTTTCAAGTATTTGAAATATTTTAAAGACATATTAAGTATTTTTAAATATTTTAAAGAAATTTCAATTATTTTTAAATATTTTAAAGAAATTTTGAGTAAATAAAATTATTTTCATTTACATATTATATGTATATAATATTAATGTATCACATAATCTTACATAATAATTATAATTACATGCAATATCTTAAAAATAAAAAATAAAGTAAATTAAACACTTACTTTTGCTGCAAGATAATCGTAATCCGGAGCTTTAGTGATAAATTTATTTATATCCTCTGTTGAAAAAACTTTTGCCTTTTTGCTGCGGTAACCTTTCGACGTGTATTTTAAGAAATCTCTAACTTCCTTGAAAGCACTGATATTAATGTTGTGATGAATAATTATGGTGCTACGCAACATGGAGTATTGAGACCAAAGAGTTGTCGGTTTCCATATTTTAGATTTTTCATTGAAAAATTCCATGAAAAGTTTTTCTAAAAAGGGAGTTAAAATTTTAATATAACATATTCAATATATAAATATTGTAACACTTTTTTAATTTTTTACGTATTGAAACAAATATTAATAACATTGATGATGATGATAATAATAATAATAATAATAATAATAATAATAATAATAATAAAAATAATATTTGGGTTTTCATTTTATATTAATTTTGTATATTAATTAATTAAATAAATATAATGTTAATATTTGGGGTTTTTAGTATATTTATGGCTTAATTTACTTTGTAGAAAAATATATTATTTATCATCTCATTTCACTGTTCATGATATGTATATTTTTGAAATTTAACATATCTCACCTGCGAATACAAAAACAAAATCTTATGCAATAATAAATTGCATATTATATTAATTAATAAATTTATTTAATAAAAAGTGGGACAGTCTCATTGAAAAAATTACCCAAATTAAATATTACCAGGAAATGTGAATAATTCTGTATACATATTTATCTTAAACAATATAAATGAGAAATATAAATATAAATAAATAAAATTGAAATTTAATAGAAACAAAACACAATAGACTAATAAAAATCTTAATGATGATCAGCAATTGCTAAAATTGGAGCACTAGACGAATATGCACTTTAAATTATAAATTATTAATTAATATTAAATAAAATTCGTAATTACAAATGCAAATTCTAATTTAATTGACAAGTTGATAAATTTCATAAAAACATTTTGTCTCGTATGTCTCAGAATTACTATTTACTTTTAAGAAAATAATAAAACTAACCTGAAAATAATGCATCAGCATGATGATCCCTTTTCCATTGCATAAACGTATTATACGAGTGCATATATTTATCATAAGATTTACCCGTAATTAGGCTTTTTTCACCTTTAAAATCCTTTCGAATTGTTTCATCTGTAGATGTGGAAAACTCGAATTCACTCTCATCGCTTTGGCTTTGCACATCCTCCGTCTCCATTTTCATTTCACCACGAGCACATAAAAGTCTAGTTTTATACGTTTTATGCGATTTTCACCACTGACATACGTCACTAGAGTGGCGAAAGAAACACGTTCTGCGCGGGTTTGGAAAAACTTAAATAAAGCTATTCCTTCTCAAAATTCTTTTTGAAATACTTATTTACACGATCTTACTTTAAGTTCGCTTCTTACATGCGGGTAAGAAAATTAATTTGGTAGAAATATCACTTGAAAAATTGAAGTACATTTTACACTATTTATTTCGAGCGTGGAAAAACAAGCATAACCTGCCAAACAAGAAAATAATATACTTACGGCTTCTTTCACTCTTCTTAATGTAACACTGACCCGTGGAGAATAAAAACTGAATTTATTGGTTCTAATTTTGCACTCTGAGTTTATTAATAATTGGAATAAGATAACAATTTTAAATTACACATTTTTCTACTTCGTGGTTAAAAAATATACGGGTTAGGCATTGATTGAGGTAGGAATCTCGAACCTCAACTTGATAAAGCAAAGGGTATGATCACAGTTAGCGGGACGACATCTCATGGCAACGGAAAACGGAAAGTGACTAACCAATAAGAATATTTCTTCCAATGTAGAAAATAATCTTATTGGTTCGTCGCTTTCCGTCTATACATATATGAGTTACAACCTCTATATTGTTGTATGTTTTTGTATTAAACAAACAAAACAAATACACAGTTAAGAGATTCTTTACCCCAATTACTTAATGTATCCCTAATTTTGAAATAAAATCCCTAGTTCTGGGATAAATTTTTTTCCGCGTTGTAAAATTTTGATAAAATTGAAGTGCAAATGTAAGTGACGATACTGATAGTTCTTTTGCAATGCATACAGAGTTGTGATCTAAATCGAAGCAAATTATTGACAATTTATTGCCGGAGATGTCGAAGGCGAATTATGAACACAGTTTAGAACGATTCCTAACCTCAAAAAAAACAAAGTAAATCTATATAGTATCGAGTTAAATAAAATTCTTTATAAAATTACGATATACTTCTCCAATATGGGACTGATAGGAAAAATGTTCAAAAGGGATTAAATTTAGTCAAGAACAATTTATTAAAACCAAAAGCCTTTGCAAGTACTAAACGTTCCAAGACAAATAAAATACGCAAATTACTTATTCAGGTAAATTTATTTTTATTACTGACAATATTTCTGGTATTTTTCGTATTTCAGAAAGCCACGAAGTAGGAATAAGGAGACTGGACTAGTGTAGTGAGCACAAGGGGGGGTAATTTCATTGGTTGCAAAGAAAAGAACGGATATAAGTCTACGGACA
>WNHD01010855.1:0-13664 GCA_011057455.1 Ganaspis sp. Gsp50 | reverse complement strand
ATTTCAGGAACGCAGTCAAATTTGCAAAAATGTGAAAAATGAATTTTTTTAAAAAAACGTGAAAATTGATGCACACTTTTTCTTAAATTTCAAATTGATCCAAAGAAGTGTAGTGTTTCTAATAAGCATAGTATTTCGTGTTTTCTTATACTGAATCGAATAAAAAAAAGAAAATAAAGTAAAAATTTCAGGAACGCAGTCAAATTTGCAAAAATGTGAAACATGATTTTTTTAAAAATAAAGTGAAAATTGATGCACACTTTTTGTTAAATTTCAAATTGATCCAAAGAAGTGTAGTGTTTCTTATAAGCAAAAAATTTCGTGTTTTTTTATGCTGAATCGAATAAAAGAATGAAAATCCAAAAAATATTTCAGGAACGCAGTCAAATTTGCAAAAATGTAAAACATGATTTTTTTCTAAAAAAGTGAAAGTTGATGAACACTTTTTCTTAAAATTCAAATTGATAGAGAGAAGTGTAGTCTTTCTAATATGCATAAAATTTCGTATTTTTATACTGAATCGAATACAAAAAAGGAAATTCAAAAAAAATTTCAGGAACGCCTTAAGATTCCAAAAAAAGTTTTATTTCATATTTTTATAAAATTCTTATACCCCTTATTTGCATTGTATATCAATTATTATAGCCCGTTATCAATTTTTGGGACTTTAAATCCATTACTTGCATTATACCCCCATCATATAGTGCTATCATATACCTATTATTTAAACCACATACCCATTTTTCACTATTTTTGAGAATTTATGTCTCATTTTGAACCTTATTGAGACCTTTCTTTCATTTGCAGTATCTTATACCTTTATATACCATAATTGTTTCCTAGTTCGAGAGGCGGTTACTACACAAGAGACTTTTCTATATCAGGACGATTTACTTCATTCGAAAATCGTCCTTTATAAATTACGAGTGGATAAAAAATATACCGAGCTAATTCCCTTTGTTTTAGAATGCTGAAAGATCAGAAGGATCCTCAAATGAATATTTTGCCCAAGTGTATGAATCTTGAATTGATTTCTTTTTCTGTATAGAGGACTCCTAGGACGAGGCACGTTCCACTCTTTCATCCCCTGTGTCTCATAAAGCCAGCAAGTGTTTCGTTATGAACTCCTGCTGCGGTGAAATGCACTCAAGTTTTCGACATTTATGCCAGGAGAATGGAAAAGATAGAGACAGCTCTCGCCTTTCATCTTTTTCTTCTCTCTTTTTCTCTCTTTCTATTTTCATCTTTTTCTTCTTTCTCTCATTTTCTCTCTTCCTACTTTCATCTTTTTCTTTTCTCTCTCTTCCTACTTTCATCTTTTTCTTCTCTCTCTCTTTTTCTCTCTTCCTACTTTCATCTTTTTGTTCCCTCTCTTTTTTTCTCTCTTCGTACTTTCAGCTTTTTCTTCTCTCTCTTTTTCTCTCTTCCTACTTTCATCTTTTTCTTCTCTCTCTTTTTTTCTCTTCCTACTTTTATCTTTTTCTTCTCTCTCTCATTTTCTCTCTTCCTACTTTCATCTTTTTCTTCTCTCTCTCTTTTTCTCTCTTCCTACTTTCATCTTTTTATTCCCTCTCTTTTTTTCTCTCTTCGTACTTTCATCTTTTTCTTCTCTTTTCTCTCTTCCTACTTTCATCTTTTTCTTCTCTTTCTCTCTTTTTTTCTCACTTCCTATTTTCATCTCTTTCTTTTTTCTCTCTCTCCCAATTCTCTCCAGGCAATGTTTTCGTTACTTTGGAACTCTTTGGCATTAGGAAAAGAATTTAGCTATAAGAATGGATTGAGAGCGGAACCATGAGCTTTGGCTGTAATGCGGGTCCGCAATGTTATTTATTAATAGCAAAGTTGGTGCACGCCGCGAGGGAGTGGCAACACACCAGGACAGAATGATGAGTTGCTTCATCCTTGTCCCTCTTTTATCTGTCCCTCTCTATTTTCGCCTCTCGCCCGCTTGCCCACCCACATCAAAAAGCACGTCAGTGTGAGCTGGTGTGAACTCAACACTTGATTCCTCGCTTACACCCCCTGAATCCTGTCCTGTCCTCTCCTCTACTCTGCTAAATCGATCACTTTAACCGAGCGACATTTGGAATTCCGATACAACTTGCACCTCAATTTCCGGAAATATGCCTCACCAAACTGCAACTTATTCAGCATGTGCTTTTTCTTTGGCATGGCGTGCGACTAGGGTGGTCCTCAGTTGCATTTTTTAAATGCAATTCTAAAGATTCACGTATACTAAAGGGATTAGCCTTTTACTTGAGCCTGAATGCCGGAATCTCTGGATTATTTTGCTTTTTATAGAATTTTTTAGTTCACCCTCCAACGCTATGGATTCCCTTTGCATTTATTGTTTTCAGACTTTGATTACTGTGGAAAATTAATTTTTTCCTATTTTGGCATGTTCGTTCTTGTCCTAAAATATTATTTTACGTAACAATTAGTAACTTTTATATTATTTGTTTCGTTTAAATTTAAAAAATTTTTAAATTAAAACGAAAACGGTTTGTTCAATAATTTTTAACTTTTATATTATTGTTTCGCTTGGATTTAAAAATTAAAACGAAAACAGTTCAACAATTTTTAACTTTTATTATTATTGTTTCGTTTGGATTTAAAAATTAAAACGAAAACACTTTGTTCAACTATTTTTAACTTTTATTATTATTGTTTCGTTTGGATTTAAACATAAAAACGAAAACACTTTGTTCAACAATTTTTAACTTTTATTATTATATTGTTTCGTTTGGATTAAAAATTAAAGCGAAAACAGTTTGTTCAAATGGACGTTCGGGTTTTTTTTGTTTTATTTATTTATTTTTATTTTTTTTTTATATTATTTATTTATTTCTTTTTAATTGTGTCGCCTTGAAGTTTAACACGTGAAAGGAAAATATTGCAACATTTCTTTGTCTTGAAGTACTTGCATGGCTCTTGAAATATACATTTGTGAGCTCCCCTAACTCAAAATCAACCCTTAGATTCCCATCCAATCCTCAAGAGAACTGAATTAAAGAACAATACGTCTCGCTTGATATATTTTACTTGATTAATTCATCAAGATATTTTCTGATTTTTACGCTCCTCGAATGTACTTTTCCCCAATTGTTACTCTGTTCCATTAACTCGAAAATCAACTCTTGGACTACAAAAAATATACTAAAAATTGTCAAAAATCTTTATGATTCAAAATGAAACGAATTCCAAATGATTCAAAATCGGGTAAAAATTGTCGAAAATCTGCCAGAAATTCTTAAAAATTCAGTAAATACTGTTAAAAAAATTCTGTAAAAATTGTTCCAAATCGAATAAAAATTGACAAAAATTGGCAAAAATTCAGTAAATATTATTCAAAATCAAATAAAAATTGTCGAATATCTGGTAAGAATTCTTAAAAATACAGTAAATATTCTTGAAAATCTGGCAAAAATTCAGTAAAAATGGTTCAAAATCGAATAAAAATTGTTCAAGATCGAGTAAAAATTGTTTCAAAATCGGGTAAAAATCGCAAGACGGTATGGTAAAATTTTTCTAGATGGTATAATGTTCATGTACTTGAGAATTGTAATTTCTTTATGTAGAAAAAAATGGTTAAAATCCTGTATAGTTATTTACCTAATTGGTTAATAGGCTTTCATATCAATGATTAAGGTTTAATTAGACTATAATAATAAATAGAAAAAGGTGATTTCGAGCTTAATTAATAACTAGCAATTCGCCTTAATTTTCAGGGATATAAACTGTAGCTGAAAAGGCAAACAAGTTTGAAACTGGTGTTGCTTTTTAAAATAAAACCACATGGATTGGATATTGCATATATATTTTCATTTGCCTGGAAATAATCTTTATTTTTATGACAATTATTTTTTTCATTCTACGAAGAAATGAATATTAAATTTAATTAAGCATAATCCTCATTGACTTTACATAAAAATAGCCAGAATCTCTTAGAGAATTTAAATAATAAGCCCCATTAAGTTTCTACTCCACATCGTCCATTAGAAGTTTCTAATCGACTTTGGAATATTTGACTCCTCATTATAGAAACCTGAAATTATTTAAATTATCCACAAGACCAGTAGTCTTACTTTCTCGTAATTACTTTAATTAATAGCGTATCCTACAATATTGACCATGAAAAAAAGTTTGCATTTTTTCAACGCTTTTTTGTATTCAAAATGTGAATAATTGTGAAAAAAATTGCGAATCGAAGGATTCAAAATTAATATTCTGAATCGAATGATTCCAAATTAGGATTGAATCGAATGATTCAAAATTAAGATTGTGAATCGAAAATTGGCTTACATTTACATCTAATGTAAATATAATTACATTGAATTGTATTTACATGATAACATTGAATTGTATTACAAATGTACTGTTTTAAATAATACGTTTTCAAGAAATTAAAGGGGCAGAAGTTCTGATGATTACTCTCTAGCATCTTTTTCTACTTTTTTAAACGAGTGCTTACACTTGGTTGTGGAGTTTTAATGTACGTTAAATGACACGTATTCTTACCGTATAATTTACTTTGAATATGAGCTCCGGCAAATATATTAAAATGATTAATTTTTTTAGTCTGAGGGAGGAGAAAGAGAAAAAAAATGAATTGAAGCAGCTGTATCATCTCGAATTTTAAATGCTTGTACGCTCGACGGTATCTTCAAAAGGGTGTACCGAAAAAAATAGGAAAATTCGGCAGAGTGCTAAAGAGAGACTGATAGTCGGCGGCGAAGATTAGAGAATTTCCGAATTGTATCGTTGGAAGCATGGCTCCGAAATACGATCGATTTGTTATAGAATGACCCCTCAACGAATCCTCCGTCTCTTACTCGAAATCTCTCTCTTTCTCTCTCTTGCTCTTTTCTCTCTCTCTCTCTCTCTTCTCTCTCTCCTCTCTCTCTCTCTCTCTCTCTCTTTTCTATCTTTCTCTCTCTACCATTCTCGTTCTCAGTCACTCAGTCTCTCTTTCTCACTTGAGCATATCGCCCCTTCACCATTTTATTTCTCTCTCCCTTTCTCTCTTTATTTCTGCGTTTCTCTTTCTTTCTCTCATCAACTCTGACGATCTCTCTCATTCACACGAGCTGGTGGAGGAAGGCAGACGAACGCTTTGTCGGCGCCCGCGGCCGAGATCAAAAGCGCCGACTGCTTCCTCTCCTCCGTCCCGTGAGCTGGCCGTGCCACGTCCCCTGGCCCCCTGCTTCAGCTCACCAACAAACCGCAGAAACGAGGGACCGGTAAAACCGACGCCAGGCTGCGAGCTCGCGGTAAAACTGTATTATAGCTTTCCTTATATCCAGCCCTACGGACAGCCCCCATTGTAACATGACTGTAGCACGCAATAAATATCATCCGCTTATCTTTATTGATTTCGTTATAATTATCACCCCGTTATTCCCGTTGCGTTTTCCGCTCCCCTGAAAAATGCACCCGCGAAAAGTTCACCCTCACTCTATCAACAGCTGCCACTAATCCCATACAAAAGCCGATTAACCACCTCTGAGTTAACCAGTAGAAAATTTTATTTGCTATAGACAAACACCCTTTTTGCCATGTTCGTCAATAGAAAGAGATATCATCCATTTGACTACATCTAAATCTCTAATGTCATTTGGGAACAGAAACCATCAATTCGGCAATTTTTCGTTTCGTTTTGATATCTAAATCGACAATTGCACAATTTTTCTGTTAATTTTTGTGCAGAAAGTATCAATTCGATAATTTGTATCTTTAATTTTATACAGAAATTATCAAATTGACGATATTTCGCTTCATTTTGAAGCAGAAACCATCATTTTGTCAATTTTCTGTTTCATCTTCATGCGAAAGTCATTGATTCGTGAATTTTTCGTTTCAATTTGATACAGAAAGTATCAATTCGAGAGTATTTGCACTCAATTTGATATAGAAACCATCAATTTCACGGTTTTTCGTTGCATTTTTACATAGAAATCATCAATTCGGCAAATTTTCCGTTTATCTTGATAACAAAATCATCAATTGCAGCATTTTTCCTATATCTTTGATTCAAGAACCGCAATTTTCACAATTTTTCATTTAATTTTGATGCAGAAATCGTCAATACGGTAAATTTTCATTTCAGTTTTATATAGAAATCAGCAAATTGACTAAATTTCATTCAATTTTGAAACAGAACCATACTTTCAGCTAATTTTCCATTCTTTTGGGCATGAAAGTCACCAATTCGAGAGTTTTTCGTTACATTTTGATACAGAAACCATCATTTTAAGTATTTTTATTTTCTTTCTGATATAGAAACCATGAATTTGACAAAACTTTGTTTTAATTTTGATCTAGAAATCATGAATTTGACTATATCTCTGCCGTACGAAGTAAAAACTTAGGTAAGTAACAATACCAGCACTGTTGTTTACCTAAGTTTTTGCTTCGTACGGCAGATCTAATATAATTTTGGAACAGAAATCATCAATTTGGCAATTTTTAGTTTTATTTTGATATAGAAATCATCAAATGGACTATATTTCATTCCATTTTGAAACAAAACCCATAAATTCGGCAATTCTTTGTTTCCTTTGGACATGATAATCACCAATTCGAGAATATTTCGATTTATTTTGATACACCAATCATCAATTTAAGAATGTTTTCTTTCTTTTTGATACAGAATCCATAAATTTGACAGAATTTCGCTTAATTTTGATATAGAAATCATGAATTTCACTATATCTAATATTATTTTGGAACAGAAACAATCAATTTAGCAATTTTTCGTATCATTTCGATATAGGTATCATAAAATTCACTATGTTTCATTCTATTTTAGAACAGAACCCATAAATTCAGCAATTATTGTTCTCTTTCGAACATGATAATCGCCAATTTGAGAATTTTTCACTTTATTTTGATATGTAAATCATCAATTTAAGAATTTTTCTTTTTATTTTGATACAGAAACCATGAATTTGGCAAAATTTTCTTTAATTTTGGTATAGAAATCATGAATTTCACTATATCCTATATCATTTTGGAACAGAAACCATCAATTTGGCAATTTGTCGTTTGATTTTAATATAGAAATCCTCAAATTGACTATATTTCATTCCATTTTGAACGAGGGACCATACATTCGGCTAATTTTCCATTTTATGGACATGAAAATCGCCAATTCGAGAGATTTTCGTTTCATTTTGATACAGAAACCATCAATTTAAGAATTTTTCCTTTTTTTTTCATGTAGAAACCATGAATTTGACAAAAGTTCGTTTAATTTTAATATAGAAATCATGACTTTCACTATATCTGATATCATTTTGGAACAGAAACCATCAATTTGGCAATTTTTCGTTTCATTTCGATATAGGTATCACAAAATTGACTATATTTCATTCCATTTTGAAACAGGAACCATAAATTCGGCTAATTTTCCATTCTTCTGGATATAAGAATCACCAATTCCAGAATTTTTCCTTTCATTTGGATATAGTTACCATCAATTTGACAAAGATTTTTTAAAATAACTGTTGGCGTCAATTTTTAATTAAGTTTTTACTATTAATTCTTGGCAAACGTGTAAGTACTGTGGCAAATACAAACCTGTTCGTTTCTTATCCCCTGAAATTCCTTATAAACAAAATGTAAATGAAATTAATTAAACTAATAGTAGTGAAATGCTTCTCGATTAGGCGGCTTTTGGATGCTGTTACACTTTTGTGCTCCTTTTGCCTTTTGCTCCCGATTCTGTTCTGACCCAAGAATCATATTTTCTCTTGAGTGCCAGTTTCGATTCCGGTTTTTCTGTTCCATGTTTGATTCTGGTTTAATGTATTCAGCGCGAGGCTTTTTATTCAAAGTTTTTTTTTGTAAAGATCTTTTATTTAACTTTAGTTATAAAGGGACTATTTGTTTTACGTTTTTTTGCTATGTGTTTTTGGTTCTTTTTTGTTCTTTCTTGTTCTCTTTTTTGTTCTTTTTTTTTCTTTTCCTCTTTCTTTTTATCCTTTAAAATATACCGCTATGATCTCAACTTTGAACCCCATTTATTTTGCGATTCCCGACTACTTAGTTTTAATGAGAACTATAAAGAAGCTTGGACGTAAATGATAGAATCTAGTTCCTAGCTTTCAAAAACTAGAAAAAGACCTTCGAATGCGTAATGCTTCGCAAAACTCTTTGATCTTGGTTTAGAAAAGCCGGACGAAATATGCGACCCAACGAAATGTCGTCTTATCGGTCGCATCGGTTCCACTTTGGCGAAGAGACCGTCCCGTAATAGGGATCTGGGCGTAATAAATAGAGAACGGTAGGATGGACTCGCTTGTAACGCAACTATAGTAGGCAACTATAGTTCTGTAGCGGTTTACGAGCGAATATATGCGCAAAAGGAACCGTTCCAGCTTCTCTGATATTGTTCATCTTCTGCAGAAATGCTCTTTATAGAATCGGAATAGTCTTTTCTAAAATACTCTCAACGACATTGTCATTCTTTTCGACCCTTTTTTGAGATGGTCATTCATTCATCTCTCTAATTCCAATTTCGTTCTTTCATTAGCTCCACTTTTAGATTCTATTCTTTCATCAGTTCCACTTTCAGAACTGTTCTTTCATCTATTCCACTCTTAGAGTTGTTCTTTCATCTATTCCAATTCCACTCTTAGAGTTGTTCTTTCATCAATTCCACTTTTAGAGTTGTTTTTTATCAATTCCACTTTTAGAGTTGTTTTTTTTTATCAATTCCACTTTTAGAGTTGTTTTTTATCAATTCCACTTTTAGAGTTGTTTTTTCATCAATTCCAGAGTTGTCTTTCAACTTTTCTACTTTCAGAGTTCTTGCTTTGTGACCAGGTATATAACAAAGTTAAAATTTGTTATTGGGTTTAACAAACATCGAGATCGTTATACGGGACTTATTAATGAAATACGACACAAAAAGAGTCGACGCTGTAGTTTTTGAAAGTTACTTCCTGGTACTTTCAATCACACGACGCTTTGTGGATTCTTAGCTGCTTAGTTTATATTCTTATCATTTTCTTGACTACATCCGCAGTCTTTAATCTTGACTGTTTAGTTTAGATACTTACTTATCATCTTCTACACCCTATCCTTACATTTATTATTTGATTTGGAATATTTAAGTTACCTAGCCACCCAATCTTTTTGCTCTATCTTTTATCATCAATTACTGTTTCATAAATTAATCCGTGTTGTTTCCTTATCCTTTTGGCATTAACTTTAATTCCAATTTGTCTTCTTAGTTTCGATTATGGTTCTTAGCTTCGATTTTGGTCTTTTGTTTCGGTTTTGTTTCTTAAATTCGGTTTTGGTTTTTCGTTTCGGTTTTGTTAGATTCGGTTTTGTTAGATTCGGTTATGTTAGATTCGGTTATGTTTCTTAGTTTTGGTTATGTTTCTTGGCTTAAATTGGTATTTGTTCTTTATCGATAATTTCTGTTTTCTGAATCCTCGACACAACCGCGAGCCTTGATTACTGGTTCTTGACTCTTCAGCCCTGATTACTTGTTTTTGAAGCACGCTAGTTGATTCTTTGATCATATCCAGAGCCTCGATGCTCCTTTTGCGATTCCTGCATCTAGGCTCTTCAAATCCTAATTCCAGGTTATTGGTTGTTGTTTCTCTCCTTTTGGTTCTAAACTCTCTTTCTTTTGGTCTTAGATTCCAGCATTCTACACTCTAGACTAGAATTTCGAAATACCAGCTTCTTGTAACGCCTCGCCAATTTCATTTTCTGCTTTTAATTAACCAGAAATAGGTTCATGGAAAGAGCATCTTCTTGACTAGATGTAGTCTAGATTGGACATTTTTGGCTAGAATTGTTCTGGAATGAAGATTTTTGGCTATATAATTGTTTTGGATTGAACATTCAATTGTTTTGGAATGAAGATTCAATTGTTGTGGAATGAAGATTCAATTGGAATGAAGATTCAATTGGAATGAAGATTCAGTTGTTTTGGAATGAAGATTTTTGGCTAGAGAATTGTTCTGCGATGAAGATTCTTGGCTAGATTTATTCCGGAATGACAATGGAGAACTCTAGGTTGCACAATTTAGGAAATTGAATCCGGATATGACGACAGTGGAATGGATTGTGAATTAGTGGCAGAAAGGTGTAGGCTGGAGGTTGAGGAAGGATTAAAAGAGCGGTACTGGACAAATTGGAGGATGTGTGGGTGCGTGAAGATTATTAATAGGCAGTGTCGGATTTTTTGAGCGCTGTCAGCGACATATCGAAGTTAGCTTTGGTACAGCAAGTTTTTTAAGCCTTGCGTTTTATTCTCCTTGCTCTGGGCCCCCGCTCGCTTCTCCTGGCGGCCAGCTGTCTTTTTCCTTTTATCTCCCTCCGCACCGATCAGCGCCTCTCTCTTGCTGCTTTCCCTCTCTCTTTCTCTTTCTCTCAAAAACGAGACTCGCCGCCGACTTTCCGACAAAGGAATAAAGAAAAGAAACAACTAGCCACGCTATGGCTGAGGATGGCATGGCTTGCCACGGCACGGCATAGCAAGGCGGGTAAAGCCTTGCTGAGCAGGGAGAGCGAGGGGCACTTGCCGGACCAGTGGCGTAATCAGAAAGGGCCCCTTTTACCCACACTCCTGCAACTTCAACACGTTTCAAAACATTGCCAAGACCACGGCGAAAACAAGGTTCATTCTACTTCTCTCACTCGAGGTCTTCAATAATTCTTGCGCCCAAGATGTATTCCCTGACGCAGATCAAGCAAGATATTTCAAATGGAAAGCCAATTTTCCCATCGCAATTCTTAGAGAGAGTTGGAAACTTTGCCTTTCCATCCGAAAGTTGATACACGTGATTTTTTAGATATTGATGTTGAGCCTTGAAGGGTTCCCTCACTCAATCATTCGTTAAAGATTTATTCGATGGTCTCGCAAAAAGTTAGTTTACATGAGGAAACAAGGGTAGAACAAATTGTTGCTAGTTTTTTTCGACAGGAACTCTTAGACGTGAGGTTTCATCTTGAATTAGTCAATTTATGTGTGTAGTTGCAATTAGAGTTTCACGATTCTTTTGGTTCACGCGAAGATATTTTGCATTTTTTTTATAAACAATAATGGTCTGAAGGATGAATGTGATTGTGGAAAGCCAAAAGATTGATGATGTGAAATGTCGCAATTGTTGTAGCAATTTCAATTAGTGGGCTATAGTTTCGTCTTTTTGTTGTTTTATTTAGTTTTACTTTTTTTGTTTTATTTATTGTTGTTCACCTTAAGGTGAACATATTAAAGGTATAAATAAAACACGAAAAATTGAATCGAAAAGTTCTTTACGACTTTTCGAAATTCCCAGCTGCTTCGGAGTTACAGCGGTTCAAAGTTGGCCCATAGCGAGCTAGAATGCATCCCCTCCTTCGTAACGAAGGTGCGCGACTCTTCGGCGCGGAGCATCCCCTCCTTCGTAACGATCGCGCAGAGGAGTCGCGCACCTTCGTCACAAAGGAGGGGATGCATTCTAGCTCAATTTGGGCCAACTTTGAACCCTTGTAATTCCAAAACGGCTGGGAATTTCGAAAAGTCGTAAAGGACTTTTCGATTCAATTTTTTCTGTTTTATCTGTGGCTTTACTTGTATTTATGTTTTGATTTGTATTTGTTCGTATTACGGCGGAGAATTTATAATATATTTATAATATTAACTATTCTAATATTGCATATTACTATTCTAATATTGCATATTACTATTCTAATATTGCATATTACTATTCTAATATTTCATATTACTATTCTAATATTGCATACTACTATTCCTACAGTAACCACACTTTTCATGTACGGTGATAATATATCAAACCAAAAGATCTTATTGTCGTTAAAGCCAAAAATTCTGCAACAATTTTGCTGCTGTAGCAAACTTTTGGACAACAAAATCGTAGAGACCCAAAATGGTTCAACCAATAAAAAACTCCTCTTGCATCAATCCGAATGCAATATTAATGTTTTTCTCGCGACCCGGAAGATCGAAATGTTCGCTGTGATTCGAAAATTGTAATTCTGTGGAAGATTGTGAAATTTCGGAATGGAAATGATGTGTTTTTGATTAATTAATATTCAAAGTAAGTTCTCTTCGAAAATGCCCACTTAGGATGGTAAATTTTTCCCTAAAGGGTTCTGGATCACAAGGAACTTTCGTAGAAAAAATTACCTGAGAACCTTTTCGTCTGTTAGATTTTAATCAAAAAAAGATGACGTGTTTCTGATAATCTTTTGCTTCTTTGCTTTTAAGAACTTCAAGTAAC
This sequence comes from Ganaspis sp. Gsp50, assembly GCA_011057455.1. Classification (NCBI taxonomy): domain Eukaryota; kingdom Metazoa; phylum Arthropoda; class Insecta; order Hymenoptera; family Figitidae; genus Ganaspis; species Ganaspis sp. Gsp50. The sequence goes on along the minus strand of WNHD01010855.1, from coordinate 1,419 downwards.
GTCCTGGAATTGTAGGAATAATAAGAAAATCCAGCTAGCTTTTTTATATCTTTCGTTGAATAAATCAAGCAAGTTAAAAGGGTTCATAAAAATCTACTTTAGACTTTTATCTCCGAAAGATAAAGCATGAAATGGAACTTGGAAAATAAATGTCAATCTAACTTGAATTTCATTTAAAACGCTTCTTTTATTTCCTTTCTGATTTCTTTTCTTTTTCTCTATTCGGTTTCCTATTCTTTTTGTCTATTTTTTATTTCTATTCTTTTTCTCTACTCTTTTTGTCTACTCTTTTTGTCTATTGTCTTTCTCTACTCTTTTTGTTTTGCTTTTGCTTTCCTTTTGCTTTTCTTTGCCCAGTTTTTTTATAACCTTTTAATACTATTTCGTTAACTTTCTGGTTTTGCCAACTTTGTCGGTTTTTAATGACCCTTTTGAACTCTCGTATTGTTTCTGCATTTGGTTTTTATTGAAATCTACATTCTGCTTTTCACAAAGGTAAAAGTGAATCGCTTTAGTAGTTTTGGAGTGCATCGTCTTGTTTTTTGAAAAAAAAAAAAGAGATGAATCCTTTTAGCTGACGGTCGATTTGGTTTGAAAGGGGAGAGTTCCGCAAAGGATATTTTTCAGTTTGAGAGCGACTGGTGGCTGTCATGAGAGGCAGTCCGTTTAAAACGCTTGGCGTTTCTTCCTTTGAGGCAAAGGCCGTCTGTGACGGAACTTGCAAAGCCTACAAAGGTGCACTTTGCTCGAACATCCTCTTTCTCCACGAGAGATGCGACGCCTATGTTTCTTCTGAAACACCGCTAGGAGATAATAGCATGCCGGTACAGTCCCCCAAAAGGAAAAAAAGTCACCAGCGATTCTGAGTTTTCGAGTACACACATTCAGCAGTTTGTTCGCTTTGTTTTCAAGCCGAGAATCAATGGCGTTCGTATCAAAACACTGCGTGAGGAGACGAGAGTATTTACTGGCGTTGTACGAGTTGCCAGATGTTGGAATTGTTGGATTACAGATGGTCCCACGCAAGTCGTAAATCCTATCATCGTGCGTAGCTTGGAACCTGCAATTTTCCGAGAATTTCAAAATTGCGGAATAGCTGCTGCTCTTTTCGATTATTTGATCCTCGTGAAATTATTGCCATACGTCATTTCTTGCAAAAAAAAAAGAAAGGGAGCGCCTTTGCTCAGCCGCGGATCGGAACTGAGGTGAACCGGGCGACGTCGGGCCCCTCGATATACTGCAGTAAATTACACCAACGCCCTGCCTAAACAGTGAATGAAATGTTCGTTCTTACACTGAGAAAAACAAACAGCTGGCCTCACACTGCAAAAACGCGTGTCTTCTAAGTGTCTTATTTTAAGACATTAGACATTTTCAAAGTGTCTTTTAAGGATAAACGTCTTAATTTATATGTCTTGG
>WNHD01010852.1:0-11982 GCA_011057455.1 Ganaspis sp. Gsp50 | reverse complement strand
GTTGAGCATAAGCAGCACTCATGGGGGGCGTAAAGGGATTACCCAAGCGTCACTAGGCCACCTATGGTCTGACCCCTTCCTTCTAATAATAATAATAATTCTAATATTTCAGTTCTCCATGATAGATACGATTGTAAGTGTCAACTGCATCGAATGGAATAGCTCTAGTTAGATAACAAGGTGCCTGCCTTAGCTTCTAAGAACGTTGTCGATTTCTATGCCATTCGATAGCAGAAAATATTGAGATACTTATTTGAAATTATATCCATCATGCAGCTGCAAAGCTATTCGTAGAAGATTACAATTCAGTCTAAAAATCCATATGCAACTCAAGAGTCGCAAAGTTATATAATACATCTTGATGATGGTGCACCAGTCAAAGAATTTATAACAGAGTTAGAATGATAAAGAAGTCTTTAAATATTGTAGATAAATTCTGTTGATCGAGCAGAGAAAGATATGCAAGCTTGTAATCTAAAACGCTAGCTTGAAACTTTCACGCGTAGCGATGCTTAAGTGAATGATTCACCTGCACGTGCATGCAAGCTCGCATGCACGTGCGAGCTTGTCTCACGTAAGAGAATATTGTGCGTTATGAACATTGTTAAAATTGAAGAAAGAACGTATATTCATAATTGTTTATGTTTTTAAAAAAGAAGTAGGAAAGATATGTAGGATTGAAACTGTAAGAGTATACTTATTTATCTTCTGTAGAGCGCTTATGCTGCTCGTAACAACTCATTGGTCTTATTCTATAAGCGTACACATTATTTTATACCAGTTGAAATTTTCTAATATCGCAAATGTGTTAAAAAGAGCAAGAACAATGCTTGAAGTCAGCATCTCCACTAAGTGTAATATGTGACCTGGACAGTTAAAAGGGACCTTATGTCTGGAAAAATCGATTTTCACTTTTTTGTTGATTCTTATAGAAGATGTGCCCTTTCTAATGCAATAAACAGCGCATTTTTAGCTTCATTATTTTTTTTACAAATGCGCTTTAAAAAAGAACTTCATTGTTAAAAAAAAACGTAAAAATTTTCAGTAGAAAAGAAGTCTATAAAAATTGATTGGATTTGCTTGAAACTCATTCCCCGGGGGTTTTTGGGGTCGCTGATTACGAATCTGAAATCAGATTTTAAAAATTCAAAATTACGGATCCAATATGTCTGACAGAATTTAACAATTATTCGGATTTGCTTGAAATTCATTACTCAAGGGGTTTTGGGGTCGCGAATTACGAATCTGACATCAGATTTTCAAAATTTAAAATGACGGATCTATTATGGTGCCCAAAAATGTGAGAATCAAATGGATTCTTTTGAAACTCGTTACGAATTTTCAAAATTTGAAACAGCGGATCTAATTTCGAAAATAATCTGACTCAGCAGTTTAGAAATTCCATAAAATTTTACACTCTTTCTATTAATAAAGAAATGAATTTCAATCAAATCAAATTAATTTCTTCGTTTTAGGTGCTATATTGGATCCGCCATTTTGCATTTTAAAAATCTAATACCAGATTCGTAATCAGCGTGCCCAAAAACCTCCAAGTGACGAATTTCAAGAAAATCCGATTATTTTAAAAATTTTGTCTGCCATATTGGATTCGTCATTTTGGATTTTATAAATCTGACACCATATTCATAATCATCGACCCCGAAAACCCCCGAGTAACAAGTTTCAAGCAAATGTGATGAACTTTAAATATGTTTCAAGCGAATCAATTTGATTTTCTAAATTTTTAGGTGCTGTATTGAATCCGAAATTTTGAATTTTGAAAATCTGATTCCAGATTCGTAATCAACGACCCCAAAAACCCCTGAGTAATGAATTTCAAGTCATTTCGACGTTCAGGAGCATCAATATCGACTTGTTAACTTCAAAGTCATTTTTCTTGAAAACTTGATTTCGGTACGTAAGGTCCCTTTTAACTGTCCAAGTCACATATAATCGTTGAAATATTGATAATCATGAAGAAGAATAAGAATCGATTTCGATACATCATGCAGCTGTGCATGTAGTACTTCTGTGGTATCAAAACCTTAAAAGGAATTAAATTCTAAGAGAAACGAGAATCAATCATAAACGATATTGAATTTGACAATACCGTAGTCAATAATCTCAGAAATCATAATGTGACTTTTATAAGATATCTAGTGTCATAGTTAAAGCTATCGTAGCTGAGGAATGTGCACGTGCGCGTAACCTGAGTAGCTCGCTCGCTTATCTCGCGTAGAGCGTCCAGCGGCCGGGCGACCAGATTTCACGCACCTGCAAGCTCGCGTCGATTACAGATCTTCAGCTTACAATTAGAACTATTTCACTCTAGATCTCAGTAAATAGTTTTATTCATAATACATTTATGATTTCGAAACTAAATACTTTATTTTATGTATTGCAGCTCTTGCTTCTTTCAGAATTCAACAATATGAAATCGAACCTGATGAGTTACATCTGAATTGTTTTTTGCTTCCTCATAGGGAAGCATTGTTTTCAGTCCGATTATCGATTTTCTAAACATAGTCTAAATCAACTCAATTTCATCCAAAAAGCATAAATACGAAGTTTTAGGCCAATGTCCAGATGTATGTGTGTGTGTCGTCGTTTTTTTGTGGGCTCTCTATCTCGAGAACGCTTTAACTGATTTTAATAAAATTTGTCACAGTTATTAGAAACTGACACAAGAAATTTTAGAAATACTCAAACAAAAAATTCTGAGAACACTTTCCTTTAAAAATACGGTTTTTTCAATAAATTTTTTTTCCTGATTAAAAATTGAAGTTAGTAATGAAAAAACTTCATTCCTTGCATCGAGACGAATCGATAGACCTATATAAAGTCTATATTTTACCAAGAATTGATAGATTTAATGACCATTTTTTAACATTTTTGACATTTGAAGTTCGATTTTCTTAAGTGTGTTCCCTTAGACATTCCACTTAGTGGCGGCGCCACCGTCGCGCTACCTGGTTAATTTATTAAATTCATTAAAATTATACATGAATGTTTAATTATTAAGCTTTAGAAAGCTAAAATAATGAGTTTAGCATACTTTTAAGTTCAAAAAACTTTATAAGTACCCATAAAATATGATTTCAAAAAAGTGGTGGCGCCACAATCGTGCTACCCGACTATAATCAAGTGGAATGTTTAAGAGAATACAAAATTTTAGTTCGATGGATAGGGTTGGCTCGCTCCGGCAGAAGATCTGAAAGTTCAGAAAAAAAATATATATGACGCAAAATTTCTCAAGTGATCTAAGTGAAACAAATAAAATATCTCGTATCGGACTGAAACTTGCACAAAGATTAGTGTTACGAACGAGTATTTCAGCCATCAAGTATTATTAAGTTTCATCAAAAAGTGTAGGAGGGGGAGGGGGATCAATTTTTTGCTAAACAGTGGGCTTAGGTTTTCTAAGTGTTTGTAGTTCCTTTGTAATAGAAGTTGCAAAAAATCATTGGTTTTTGTACTCATTAAAAAAAATTTCTAAGGTGTACACACCATTAAAAACACAAATTAAAACATCCAATAAACTAATATTTCGAAAATGCCTTTCTGACTATTTTTGACAATGACAAATCTATCAATGTTTTTGGAGTTTATTCTGAATGTTAAAAGTAACAACACATTATATACTAAATATATAGTGTTGTTACATAATTAATAAAAGTGACACAAAAAGATATTAAAATGTGCTGAATTAAAAGGTGTTACCACAAGGTGTTTTAATTTATTGTGTGCTACATTATTTTTTCAAAATGTACTACATTCTCTTCTCGAAGAAGAAAACTAATGGTACGTGAAGTATATCAATATTTAAAAATATAAATTTACTTTTATCTAAATATATCGCTGTTTTTTTATTTTATATGAAGTTATCATTTCTTCAATATTTAAAGGTTTACAAAGTTACGAACTTTGTAGATACAATTTTTTTGCTTTCGGATATATATATATTGAAGTACCCTGTATAAACGTACATAATAAATTAATAAATTTTGTCTTAAAGTCAAAGTTCGTTTTGTGTAAATAATGTTTTAAAAAGAATAGGGCACAGTAGTTGTACAGTGGATTTGAATTATATTCTTTTCTGATACAGTTGACAGGAATTAAATTGTAAATTTTAAACACAAAATAAATTTGTTTATACAGTTTCTAACTGATAACAGTTAAATTGTTTCGACGTACAATTTGAACTACAGCTAATACAATAAATAACAAATGATTTTAAAAACTTATACTTTTAAATAACATTAATAAATTTTAACGGTATAAATATTATAAATTTGGTAACTATAAAAACACATTTCAATAATCTATATACTATTCATATTGGACATCATATAAGATTATTCGTAAATACGGACGGAATATTTTAAGGAACAAAAGTTCCTCTCGAACATTAAAAGTGCACTTATGTAGGTGCAAGTTTTACTATTTATTCTCATATGCATATAGGCGTAAAAATTTATCAAGCAGAGCTAGCAATCGTTGCTTGTTATTAAGGCGCCGAACATTTGAACTGTGATTTTTTGCTTATTATTTAACGTTGTATAACTCAGATGTCTTGCCTTGCCCTTTCTTTCTTGTATATTCCAGGTTAACCTAATACTAAATGTAATTACTTGTCAAGGATTATATTATAATAAAGTTCAGAATACAGTTCAAATCTGATTTTTTGCTACTGAACCCTTTTCATGTTAATGTATATTCTAAATATTTAAAAAAAACAGACAAAACTATTATTTTTTTAAAATAAAATATGCGTAATTATGGTCTTTAAATAATGAATTTCAAATTTTTTGTTTGCAAAAATAGAAAATCTAGTACTCTACGAATGTTTTTATATTATCACTCAGTTAAAGATGTATGCAAATAAAAGTGATTATCAAACTATCTGAGTCAACATTAATTTTGTATTTCTGAAATTCTGCTGTCTTTATTATAAAAAAAAGAAATAAATATCAGAAATATTTAAAAAATTAAATATTTAGCTGCAGTAATAATATAAAGAAATTAAAATGAAATGTAAAGAATTTATCTTTATTTCTCATCTGTTAATTTATACTTTGACTCTGATAGAATTTTTTTAAAGGTCGTACAGCAAAACGAAAACATGCTATAGGACCTTGACTTAGATAATTTTTTGTCTTTGTTAAAAAAGTTATATGAATCACTTTAGAAAAATATTTGAAGTTTTTATTCCTTCTTTTATCGACGAAGTTGCTGAACAATAGGAAATCGTTTTGTTTCTTTTTTTGTGAATGAAATATTCTAAATATTTCATGGTTTATTTAAGGCCTTTGTTAAATGTCCTATATTTACATTTTCTTTAAATTTAAATTTATTTTCATTTATTGTAAATAAAGTTATCTATTCGAATCTTGTAACTATAATAGTAGTTATAATATTAATAATGCAGAAAAATATTTTGCACTTGCCCCATCGTCTTCATTTATCCCAATTTACCTAACTGTACAGGTAAGTAAGTTAAAGTAAGTTTGCCAGTACCATTCTAATGGTAATGCCACGCCAAGAATGTTCTCTTTTCCATAAATAAAAAAACATTACTTTTTTTTAATTAGTAAGGCCATTTTTAAATATACAATGTTAAAAAACAAAACGAAACCCTAGTCTTGGAACCAGTCGTTATTATTGATGACTTTTACTAAGTAAATGTGAATTAAATTGATATAGATTACAACACTGTTCACCACAAATATTGCATTTCCATGGATTACTATCACTGTGGCAACCTTTATGTAAAAAATATAAAGTTTGATCGGGAAAAGTTATTTTGCAGTGTGTACATTGCATTCCACTGAGTCGAGGATCGGATCTTGTCGAAGAAGGAGGTTCACCCTGCGAGTGTAGGTTAGAAGTTGATCCGTTATTATTGTTGCTGATACTACTGCAAGAATTCGAAGATTTTCTCCGTCGATCATCTCTTAGCAATGATTTTAAGGGAGAAATTTTTATAAGTGATTGTAGTGGTAGATTATTACATGTAGCACTTGTGTCATCTAAGCCATTACTGTTTGGTTCTTGCTTTATTGGAATGAGTGAAATTGAAGGTGTTATACCTTCATCTGCACCACTCATATTTCTGAAACAAGTATTAAAACCCTTAAGTTGAACGAATAACAAAAGAATGATTTACAAGTTTACATTTATAATTTCAACTTAATCTAAAACAATTATTATTTGTATTACTTGTGGACAGATTGAAAACACTATATTCATTATAATTTAAGAAATTCTCGTTAAAAATGTGTTAAATAATTTATCAACATTCATGCACTGAGAAAAAATACAAGCTACCGTTGCTTGTTTTTTTTTCAGTGTGTGTGTTAGAAGTTTTTCTTTCTTGATTGATATAAGTTTCGGGCAAAAATTAATTATCTTAAGTATATTTAAAGATACCATCCTTAAGTATCTATTTCATTGTCTTATTTAATCTTAAAATTAATGTATACGCATTTATTGCTTGAAGTATCCTATAGAAGTTAAGAGATAGAAAAACACGAGTTGAATGCGGATCGACGGGGCACTAAATGGAGGCAATCTCTGAAAAATTTCACCCAAAAATTAATTTTTTTGACATGATATATATACTAGGGGAGCTACGCCCCCCTGCGCGCTTCACGCGCCAACCCACTTTGCTCTTTAAATCATTTCAAATTTTAATTTTCAAATTTCGAAATGTATGTCTATCTGCCTTTTTTTTACGTCTTTATTTTGAAGAGATGACTTAAAAAAAATAAATCAGTGTTCTTCTATTCAAAAGACTACTCAAGGTCATTTAGATGTCGACTGTTCAAGTTGAATTTTCAATAAATCTAGAATTACAAAATATCTAAAAAATGTCTTTTAAGTTATATTTTACGACTGGCTTTTAGCCAAATTCTTTGAAATAAAATACTTATCACTAATTTGATAATATATTATTTGACAATATATAATTATATATATTATATATAATATAATATTTGATAATAAACTTACAGTTTTAAAAGTTTATAAATAATTATATAATTTTAGTAATATAATTTTAACCAGTTTATTACAAATCAATCTAGCATCTCACCTAAACTAAAATTTTGTTATCTAGCATCTCACCTAAACTAAAATTTTGTTATAAACCATTTTATCATTAAACTATTAATTTTATTTATTATTCCAAATTTTTCAAAAACCTCTAAAATTGATTTGTACTTGATTTTGTACTACTTCTTTTTCTAAGTCACATCTTCAATTAAGGGAGTTTGCCTCTTCACGGTCATAGAGAAGTTGAATCTTCAAGTCCATTGAGAGGACGTTTCAAGGTCATTAAGAAGATCAGTCTCAAGGTCATTTAGAGGTCACCAAAAATCTTTAAATAGCGGCGGCGTCGACTATGGCGGCGAGATCTTTTTGTAATATAGGGAGATATATATGATACTATGTAAATAAACAAATGTTCTTAGTATGATTTAGGTCCATGTAATGCGTGGTTGCCCTGCTATCAGGGCTCAATTTTTATGCAGCGTAATTTTCGACATAAGTTTTGAATGAATGGTCGGATTTTAAAACGTATACAGGGTTTTCTGTTCAAAATTTCTTAAATTTCACGATTATTTAACCTAACAAAATTTAATATTACTTTGAAAAACTTTAAAAATAAATGGTAAAATAAATAATAAATAAATTGTAGTAGAGAAACGTGTTTTCCCAGTAAGAAGAGAGTGATTGAAAAGTATTGGATTTTTTTAATATTTCTAAATACGTTTACCTTCCAATACATTTGAATCCAATGATAAAACTAACTTTTAGTTTTTAATGAATCCTTTTTACTTTCTCATAGGGAAACATTGTTTTTGGTCCGAATTTCGATTTTCCAAAGATAGTCTAAATCAACTCAATTTTATCGAAAAAGCTTAAATACGAAGTTTGAAGCCAATGTCCAGATGTATGTATGTATGTATGTGTGTGGTCGGATTTTGTGAACTCTATCTTGAGAACGCTTTGACCGATTTTAATGAAATTTGGCGCAGTTATTTCATTCATAAAAATAAAGAAACTGACACAAGGAATTTTAGAAATACTCATTCAAAAAATTTTGAGAACATTTTTTCCTTCAAAAATATGGTTTTTTTCATCAAATTTTTTTCCCAATTAAAATTTAAAGTAATAAAAAAATTACATTTCTTGCATCGAGGCAAATTGATTCACCTACATAATGTATATATTTCACCAAGAATTAAGGGAGTAAATGACATTTTTCTATAATTTTTGACATTGAAAATTCGATTTTTTATATAACTTTTAAAACTTTAATTTTTTAATGATAGTTTCTTTTGGAAAAAATTTCTAGATTAAAAAACTAATCAATTGATCTATATAAAGTATATATTTTACCAAGAATTGATATATTTAATGACCATTTTTTAACATTTTTGACATTTGAAGTTGAATTTTTTTATGTAACTTTTAAAATTGTTATTTTTTAGCCATAGTTCTTTTGGCAAAAATCTTCTGCATTGGAAAATTAATCGATTGAGCTGAATGAATTGATAGAGTTAATAACAATTAAATCTATGAGGAAGCAACATGTTTTTAAATGAACATAATTTTCCACTAGTTAATACCAATTTTTAATATTTTCTGATTTTTCTAATCTTTTTTAATCTCCAAAGAATATTTTAGCTTTTAAAAATTTACCGATAAAAATCACCATTTCGAGGAATTGAACTCGGGATCCCAGCGTACCAGTCAGACACTTGTTCGAACTGCTATAACTGACTATGATGTTTATTTGGATTTTTAAGATATGTACTTGACTAAGATTGAATACAAGAAAACAATTTTATTATTTTGTAATTTTAAAAGATTGGAAAAATTAATAGAAATTTAAAAGGGTATTGATTGGGATTCAGTTTGCAGTAAAACTGGGCACTATCATAGGATACAAATGTACTGAAAAGAAAACGTATTCAAAAAGATTAAAAAAAATTAATATTCATTCAAAAACTATTGGAACTCAAAATTTTATAATTATGTTCTTTTTACTGGGTTAAATTAAAAATCAAATTTAAAGCCTTTTGAAGTCTTCATTTGCTTACATTCTGATCCCAGTAAAAAAAAATGATTAGACAAGCATCTTTTTGGCTTTTTAGTGATCAGACTGGTTTGACAAATCGCCCGATGCACTATTTCTAATCATTACCAATATTTATTCTTCAGAAAAGTTAAACAACGATTAAAATGCTAATAAAAAGGACACTAAATGATAATTAGACGACAATACAATCGAATAATATGTTTAGCGAAAAAGAATTCTAATGATAAAAGAAATGTTCAAACAGGTTAAACTGTTCAAACTTATCAAGCAATTTTAGTCAGAAATGATGTAAAATCATTTCATTGATTTTTGCATGCTTTTTATTGTAAAAGATTTAAAGCGTTTTGAAATTTCGCGCTCATAAATTTGAGCAGTTTAACCAACTGCTTCTTAAAACACATAACCTTTGTCGACTATCGTATTTGACATTTGATTCGTTTTATTTCTTCTTTTATCATTTAGAATTTTTTTTGACAACTTTCATTTACTTATACATGAATTCAGTGTTAAAGATCTCAAAAGGGAGTAATTTTAAAGAAAACCCCACTTTCTACTAATATTTTCGAGAAATTTTTTAATTTTATATATTCAAATGTTATAGTTACTCAATAGATTCTATTTTAATGTTAAAATATACCTTTGGAAGCTAAAAATATTTGTTTAAACGTTATTTTAAAGAAATTATGTACAATAACACAAACAAAAAAATAGAAAAATTAATACAATTTGAGTTTCCCTCCGATGATTATTTTAATTTTTTTTCTTAAAATGATCATGAGACATCACTGAAATAATTTTTAAAAAAATCCAAGAAGGGTCATGTCCTTTAGGTTGAACATGATCCAAGCTCACCGTACCGCCCATTCATTCAAAAGTTATGTCGTTTCGAAACACATGCTACACGTAAGTAATTATTTAGGGTGGCTCTTTTTCAGAGAATGAACCAATAGTCGGAAGCACTGGATCTCTGTATCAAAAATCGTTACTTTAAGAGGAATCGACTAGACAATTCGCTCATTTGACATTTAAACATCATGAAGGAGTGATTGTTGTTTTTCCTATTTTTTATGCTTATTACCGCAGGTAATGCCGTATAAAGAAAGTGTTAAAAACGGGGACAAAAACCGGGTTGGGTACAGTCTATGGTCAGATATGAATCGACTTGTACACGGTTCTTATCCGGAATATGGCTTTTTAAGCATGGAAATTAATCAATTTTTAAAGTGAAATACTACTTTCTGAAAAAGCAAAAATAAATGCTTTTCTGAATTTCAAAAATCCCACGAATTATAAGTTAATTATACAAATTAAACTCACCTATGAATTGTGTTACTTTTAATTGCTAAGTGGTGATGGCTACTGCTTGGAGCGTTGCTGTTACTATCCGCACTTTGTGGACTGCTAGGACTGTCACCATTTATTAAGGCAGAACTTGTGTTATGTTGACTATCAGTTTGTTCTGGATAAGGGATTGAAATTTCTACGTGTGGTGTAAGAAAATGCATTGGTGGAGTGGCATTATCAGCTGATCTATTACCAGTACTATCTCCACTATCAGACAAAGGAGCAGAAGGCACAGCTTCTCCAGAACAACTATTCAATATAGATGCTGAGCTATTTGGTCCGGGGTTATCCAAATCTATGCCATGTCTAAAACAAATACAAATTAATTACACTTTGAAAAAACAATCTTTTCATTTCGTACCACTTTTTAAACATCTAAGCAAAGTAGAATACATATTTTGAAATGAGTGATTTTTTTTGTAACATAAAATTTCATACATTTAACTAATAAAAAATCTAAATCTGACGTAAATAAGTGATTAACGCGTTTACAGAAAGTAATAATAGCCGCACTGTGATTGAAAGATTTGGTTTTTTATTATATACCCAGCTAAATATACGCGCGCTAAAGCGCGCGAGAAACGGAACTTTGAAATTAAATATTTCAACAATATTTTAAAATTAAATAATTTCAAATTTTATCATGCTAAGTTTTGAAACGTTCATATTAATTGTTTTCAATATATTATAGCTTATTTATTATTATTATTATTATTATTATTATTAAGAACAAAAAGATATCATTTATGTCATGATCTATTCTTAGGATTTATTATAATTTTAATAAAAAGTACTTATAAAATGTAATAAATTTAAATATTATTATCATTATTTAAAATCCAACATCAAATTTAGCAGCAAATCCAAAAAGTACCTAGAAAGTTGTAAGAATATTAGTTTTAACTTTTTACTCTAAACTTAACTATTATAATGAAGTTAAATAAAAATGTGTGTTTTTTAGTTCAAAATAAAACTAAACTTGACAAAAACAAAGATTAAAAATAAAAAAAAGTTTCTTAAATTTTACCAATTATTAAAGTATGTAGAGTTTAAAAGATTGCAAGCATTTAAGAAATCTTCATAAAATTTAAGAATTTTTTTTAAAATGATTATCAAATATTACGAGGGTTTTAGAATAATTGTTTATGCAATAAATTTCTGAAAAATTAACAGAAATTTTGTCGAATTTGTTTTAAAAAAGCTACTAAATGTTTTAGAAGAAATAAGAAACAAAATTTCAATTTTACTTTTGTTTCTTAAAATAATTTAATTATTTAATTAACAAAAATTTCTTTTGAAGATTTATTTTTATTTAAGAAATAAACAATTCTTCTGTATACGAAATAAAAACTTACATTACCTTATTTTTCTATAAAAATATTTACATTTTTTTCTTAAAATTCCATCTTTTTGAAAAGAATGGCATACTTTTCTAATCACATTTAAATAAGATTTTTATGTAACAGAAGCGTGTTTTCCTCGGTTTCTCGGCCCGTTTTCGAGACGCAAAGCTTACCTTTACTTCGGGCAGC
>WNHD01010842.1:5475-20526 GCA_011057455.1 Ganaspis sp. Gsp50 | reverse complement strand
TTTTTACTATACTTTACAATACTTCTTACTATACTTTACAATACTTTTTACTATACTTTACTGTACTTTTTACTATTTTTTACTGTACTTTTTACTATATTTTACTGTACTTTTTACTATACTTTACTGTACTTTCTACTATATTTTACTGTACTTTTTACTATACTTTACTGTACTTTTTACTATACTTTACTGGACTTTTTACTATATATATCACTGTAATTTTTACTATACTTTAGTGTATGTTTTACTATATACATCACTGTACTTTTTACTACGTACATCACTGTACTTTTTACTACACTTTAGTGTACTTTTTACTATACATCACTGTACTTTTTACTATATTTTACTGCACTTTTTACTATACTTTACTGTAAGTTTTACTATAATTTATTGTACTAAATACTATACTTTACTGTACTTTTTGCTTTACTTTACGGTACTTTTTACTATAAACATCACTGTACTTTTTACTATACTGGTGAGTAATAATAATGGTATTGATAGTAGGAAGACGAAGGTGAAGTGAGCGTTACTATATTTGACTGTACTTTTTGCTTTACTTTACTGTACTTTTTACTATACTTTACTGTACTAATTATTAATAAAAAATAACTAATTTATAAATTAGTATTTAAATTAATTTTTAAATTTAAATTAATATTTAATAAATAACTAATAACATAACTAATTGAATGAGTTTATTTTTTACTAATTGAATTAGTTATTTTTTGACTAATGAATTAGTCATATTTAACTAATAAATTAGTTATTTTTCACTAATAATTAGTTATATTTGAATAATTGAATCAATGACTGACTTTTTACTATTGAATTAGTTATATTTGACTAATTCAGATTTAGAGAGTACAAAATAAAATAATAATTTTTTTTGTCCGACTAATTTCTTACGTATTTTGGGTCGTTGAATCCGAATCCGAGGTTGAAATTAAAAAGTTACTTCTCGTTTTCTTTCTAGTCTCAAAAAACAAGAAATTGAAGTTTAAATTGTTGTTTAATTTGTAAAAGCTATGTAAAAAATGCAAAACTCGCACTAGTGTGGTCTTTGAATTATTACCTTTCATTTAAGCCTAGAAAAGTGAAAAAATATGCAGTAGTTCCCGAGATATGACTAAAAACGTCAACGCATGTAAATCGGTCGAGCGTTAAGCCATTACTTTCATGGGTAAAATCACACTTTGGCCGAATTACATGCGCGGACGTTTTTATTCATATCTCGGGTACTATTGCATACTTTTGAACTTTTCGCAGCTTAAATTAAAGGTAATGCTTTAAAGATCACATAAGTGTGGGTTTTTAATTTTTCATTTAGCTTATACAAATTCTACAACAATTTAAACTTCAATTTCTTGTTTTTTGCGGCTAGAATAAAAACGCAAAGTAAATTTTGATGGATTCGGATTCAGCGACTGAATATTCTGGTCTATCGGACAAAAAAACAGACATGGAAAATAGAAATGAAGGGAAAAGACGAAATAAAGAGAGTAAATGAAGAGATTAAATAAAAAAGGAAATAAAGAGTAGAAATGAAATGAAGAAATAAAATAAAGATTAGAAATGAAATGAAGAAAATAAATAAAGAGTGGAATTGAAATGAAGAAAAGAAATAAAGAGCAGAAATGAAATGAAGAATGGAAAAAAGAGTAGAAATAAAATGAAGAAAGCAAAATACAAAGAGTAGAAATAAAGTGAAGAAAGGAAAAAAGAGTAGAAATAAAATGAAGAAAAGAAAAAAGAGTAAAAATGAAATAAAGAAAGCATATAAAGAGTAGAAATAAAATGAAGAAAAGAAAAAAGAGTAAAAATGAAACAAAGAAAGCATATAAAGAGTAGAAATAAAATGAAGAAAAGAAAAAAGAGAAAAATGAAATAAAGAAAGCAAATAAAGAGTAGAAATGAAATGAAGAAAGGAAAAAAGAGTAGAAATAAAATGAAGAAAGCAAATAAAGAGTAGAAATAAAATGAAGAAAAGAAAAAAGAGTAAAAATGAAATAAAGAAAGCAAATGAAGAGTAGAAATGAAATGAAGAAAGGAAAAAAGAGTAGAAATTAAATGAAGAAAAGAAATAAAGAGTAGAAATGAAATGAAGAAAGGAAATAAAGAGTAGAAATAAAGAGAAGAAATGAAAAATAAGGAAACGAGGGAACGAAGGATCGGAAAGTAAAAGGGAAAGAGGAGAATGAAAAGGGAAAATGAAAGAGTGGAAGTGTTGTTTGAAGTGTTTGTTTTGGAAGGTGTGAAAGGTGTGAAAGGAGGTTGACGTGGCGTCAAGTGTGACTCGTCTTCACTGGTGAGTAATAATAATGGTATTGATAGTAGGAAGACGAAGGTGAAGTGAGCGTGTTGGGAGTAATTTGTTGGGGACTGTACTGGTGGGACTGACCAGCAACAAACCCGTTGATATTGTCTTACCTTGCTAGAGCTGCGAGACTGCTGGCGCGAGGCTGTGCATGCATTCGAGCTCGCTTTTGTGATATTGCACTCTGCAGAGTCGTCGGCATGTTACTTGGGCTCTTACCATACGATTGATATGATAAAAAGTGCCGTGACGCGAGTGCAAGGTTACTGCCACAAGGCGGCCCTCTTATTATGCGTCACACGGGCACACTCAATTTTTTATACCCATACCACCAACGTCGTCTCCTCTCGCAATCTTTTTACATATTTTCATCTTTACCATTATCATAAATTACTTTTAATGCGCCCACTACCATTTTTCAATCTCATTTCACCTCTTTCTTGTCTTCGGCTTTTACTCGCTTCATTCACTTTTCTTCGTTCCTTTTTTGTATTCCTTTCATTCATTGCTTTATTCTCTAGGTACTTGTTTTTCCTTCCTCACGGAAAGCATTGTAATCGAGAGAAATTTCGATTTTTTAAAAATAGTCTACGAGTTAATTTCAAAAAGCTTAAATTCCAAGATTGGAGCAAATGTGAAAGTGTGTGTGAAAATGTGTGTCTGTATGTCACGTTTCTTTGTCGCTAGGATATTTCGAGAAGGCTTTGACCGATTTTAATAAAATTTGGTGTAGATTTTATACTCATGAGTATAAGATTTGTAAATTTATTCAATATTTATTAAAATTTAAAAGTAATTAAAAAATTGCATTCCTTGCATCGAGACGAATCAATTGACCTATATGAAGTCCATATTTTATCAAGAATTGATGGAGTAAATGACAATTTTTCAATATTTTTGACATTTAAAATCACATTCTGTGATATAACTTTTGAAATTTTGATTCTTTGATGACAGTTTCGCTTGAAAAAAATTTCTATGTTAAGAAATGAATCGATTGATCTAGATAAAGTCCATATTTTACAAAAATTGAAGAAGTAACTGATACTTTTTTTATTATTTTTGACATTTCAAATAACATTCGATAACTTTCAAATTTTTTACTTCTTTCTTTTTTCTATCTTTTTTCTTTGAAAAGATTAAAATTAAAAAACGAATCGATTGGCCTATATAAAGTCCATATGTTACCAAGAATTGACAGAGAAAATGACAATTTTTTAATAGTTTTGACATTTAAAATTCCATTCTGTGATATAACTTTTGTAATTTTGATTTTAATGACAGTTCCTCTTGGATAAATTTTCTACGTTAAAAAACGAACCGATTGATTTATATAAAGTCCATATTTTACCAAGAATTAATAAAGAAACTGATAATTTTTTCTTATCTTTGACATTTAAAATAACCTTCGATGATATAACTTTCAAATTTTTCACTTCTTTCTTTTGACTTTCTTTCTCTTTACTTTTTTCTATCTTTTTTCTTTAACAAAATTTTCTACGTTAAAAAACGAATCGATTGACCCATATAGAGTCCATAGAAGCATAAAAAAAATTCAAAACAAACTGACAATCGATAAAATAAAAGAACCATGCAAGCCCGAGTGAAGAAATTTTGCAAAATTGCCCAGCAAGAATATGGATGAATCGGATTCAGGAGATAATTGCTATCAAAATTAGTTTGGAATTTGTGAGAGAATTTGAGGAATGGCAGATTTTCTTGACAAGTGGAATATTACACTATGGCGATGCGATGTATTTTACTATTTAGAAATTTAAATATAGGGGCGGTCGTAATCCTACGCAGATTATTGCTATTAGAAGTACGTGTACATGCTACAGTACTTGTTGTATACGCGTTGCTTTTCTCACGATGTAAATACAATAATTGCCACCCGTTTACTTTCATGAGGCAGACTATAAATTACTGCTAGCACAAGCAACTTCCGTATCGATCATTAGCATCTCAGCGCTATTGACCCTTAAGGACTGGACCTTTATGCCGAGAGGAAAGTAATTTTCACTACATTCTGCTTTATGTTCCTTTCGTGCAGTTCATCTCTTTGTGTATTTTATAAACATGTTGATTTAATGACTTTTCCCCACTCAAACTTTGAAAATCTGCATCTCAACAAAATTAAAATAAAAAAGGTTGACATAAAAAATTTAAAATAAGAAAAAATTAACATAAAATTAAAATAAGAAAAAATTAAAATAAGAAAACATTAAAATAACAAGAAAAGTATGTTAAAAATTACTATGCGGGAACAATCGTTATAGTGTTTTGCTCTTTTTTATAGCCTCCAAGTTGTTTTTTCTACTTTCATCCTTACTGTCTTCATTCACGAGAATCTTCATTCTTGTGAGTCTTCTCCACTTATTTTTTTCTTCTTTCTTCGAGTTTATTTTTTTCGTTTTTTTCTTCGAGCTTATGTTTTTCGTTTTTTCTTCGAGCTTATTTGTTTCGCTTTTTCTTCGAATTTATTTTTTTCGTTTTTTTCTTCGAGCTTATTTTTATCGTTTTTTCTTCGAGCTTATGTTTTTCGTTTTTTTCTTCGAGCTTATTTTTTTCGTTCTTTCTTCGAGCTTATTTATTTCGTTTTTTTCTTCGAGCTTATTTTTTTTGTTCTTCTTTAAGAGTCAGCGTGCAATAACTGCCTCTGTGCTTACATGCAACTTTCCTGCGCAGCCAAAATTAAGTTCACGCCTAGAGGCAGTTATTGCATCCGAACCATCAGTTCGCAGTTGTTTCTTCATTGTTCGTTATTGGTTCTTATTCATAGAGGAAGTTATTGCATCCGGACTATATCTTTTGTTCATTGTTCGTTATTCTTTTTCCATCATCGTTCTTCAAATTCCTAGAAATGAGAAAAAATGCCGGAAAAAGAACTCCTTATCCGTTATAACTAGCAGAGAAAAAAAATGGAAAAAAAACTAAAAAAAATGAATACTCACTGCAAAAGTGCAATTAACGCAAATAATAGATGGACTATTATTCCATGGGACCATTTCGAGTGAATAATACTAACCTACTGACGGTTGAGACATTTCCTGTCATCCCTTATAATAACTCGACTCTATGCATCACCGCAGAAAACAAGTAGCATTTACTTCATTTTTATTCATTCACTTAATTATTTTATTGTATCGATAATAAACGAGTCGTTTTCATTCATAATTGTTTCTTTTTCTAACATGTAATAAAAAAAATCTTCAATATTGTGATTAAAAAGGAACCTTTTTGTGTATAGAATTTTCCTTTCTTTTTTCATTTCTTTCGTTTCTTCTTTTATGTCGATACAATTCTTGTTGTTCTGCTCTGTGTGTGGAGTATTAAAATTTCATTTCCTGTGGAAAAGATTGATAATTTACCATTTCATTGACTCGTCTTGAGATTCAAAGACTGGGGTATATAAAAAATGGTTTCATCGTTGGTCTCATGAGCTCTCCCCTCGACAGTCGGTTCTTTTATTCCGGGAAGAAAAAACTGAAGAAATTACAGACTGCAAGGGACACAATTGCAGCCCATTGAACTAATGTTCCGTGGATGAATATAATTATTGGCTAGTGGAAAAGTACTATTTTAATTAAAATTTAATAATATCATGTTATTTTCTGCGAATCAATAGTTTGAGAAAAAGTCGCGTTTGTCCGTAAAACATGTGTAGCTTTTTCATACTCTGGGAACATACATTTTAAACTGACATCTCGACGACAAAATGCCAATAATTATTGAGACTTTCAAGATGCTATGTCAGTTTTAAAATGCCTCTTGCTCTAAACAAGTGAATGCTCAAGAAAGTACATGACTTTTTCTAGATGAGTAACTTTTTCAAAATTAACTTTTTCAAGATGATTGACTTTTTCAAAATTAACTTTTCCAAGATGATTAATTTTTTCAAGAGCAGTACATTTTTCAATGTTAGTGCCCTTTTTGATTATAATCTTTACTTTTAGAATATCATCTTTGTATTTAAGGAGCATTTTTTGATTTTATTGTGTAAAAGAAAAAGACAACAATTCTTAACGAGACGATGAAAGAAAATGATAAAAAATGATGGAAACAGTTGTTAGTTGTAAGAAATTTTGATTTCGACACATGGCAATTGACAACATATTGAATTGACTTTTATAAAAAAATGAAGTACTGACACTTGTGCATTTTTTGTTCCTGCGAAAGTATCTCACTGTGACCGAATTGCAGACAGAAATCTGAGCCGACTTGAAATCAGAGGCTCTGCGAAAGGCTCTTTTTAATTCAGCATAAAAATAACTCTGTAGTATTTCCCTCCTTTTTAAAATTTTCATCTTTTGTGTCTAGTATTACCAACTTTATTCACTGCCACTTTTTCTTGCGCCTAAAATTTTAATCCCACGAATTTTAAAAGTTTTACAAAATTTTAAAATTCAATTTTACAGAATCTTGAAAATTCAAATTTTACAGAATCTAAAATTCACTTTTACAGAAGTTTGAAAATTCAAATTTTACACAATGTAAAATTCACTTTTACAGAATTTTGAAAATTCAAGTTTTACAGAATGTAGAATTCATTTTTACAGAATTCCAAAATTTTTAATCATTTGCAGGATTTAAAAATATAATTTCATAGAATTTAAAAATTCAGTTGGACATACTTTCTTTATTTTCATTGAACATTTTATCTCCATTCGCATAATTTTAAGTTTATCATTTGAGTCAAAGCTGTAATGCAACCTACGTTTGAGTAGATTTTAACTTTTACTAAATTTACAAAAATATTCGTTTGCATTTTATGCTGAATAGAAATATATATAAAAAAACAGAAAAATACATTTAAACGTGAGTCGTACTTTTCACAATTAAAGTGGAGTAATAAATCCCGAATTAAGCCCTTAATTAACATTCTGATCATTCTTTGCTTTTTTTCCCAACAATTAACATTTCGAGTGATTAAATGCTATATTAAAATACGCGTATCATATACAGACTTGTAGTTACATTATTATTAATCTCATTCGCTTGCTTTTCAATAATTTTGTCTTTATTAAACATACATTATTTCTTTATTAAACATACTTTATTCCTTTATTAAACATACATTACTTCTTCATTTCATTTTATACATAATTTCCTCCCCTCGTTTTTAAGTCTTTGTTTCCAAATTTAGTCCAAGTCGGCTCAATTTGAACTCAAATCGGTTCAATTTGAGTTAAGATTTACATCGTAATATGTACTCACAGTCAACAGTAACTTATTGCCGTAATGTTACGTATGTTACGTATGTTACGTATATTTATCATATTTCGTATATTACGTATGTTACGTATGTTACGTATATTTATCATATTTCGCATATTACACATGTTACGTATGTTACTTACATTACGTAAGTTACACATTTTACGTATGTTACGTATATTACGTATGCTAAGTATATTTATCATATTTCGTGTATTACACATGTTACGTTTGTTACGCGTGTTACTTATTTTACGTAAGTTACACATTTTACGTATGCTACGTATATTACGTGTGTTACTTATTTTACGTAAGTTACACATTTTACGTATACTACGTATATTACGTATATTATGTATATTTATCATATTTCGTATATTACACATGCTACGTGTGTTACGCGTGTTATTTATATTACGTAAGTTACACTTTTTACGTATGTTACATATATTACGTATGTTACGTATGTTTCGTATATTACACATGTTGCGTGTGTTACGCGTGTTACTTGTATTACGTAAGGTACACATTTTACGTATGTTACGTATATTACGTATATTACGTATATTACGTATATAACTTGTGTTACGTATTTTGCATGTTTACACATGTTACGTGGGATACGTATGTTACCTCTATTACGTCTATTCCACATGTTACGTATGTTACATGTGCAAAGTATGTTAGAAATGTTACGTATGTTACATATTTTACGTATGTTATGCATGAACATATCTCACATATCTTTGACAATAGTTAAAATAGGAAAAAAAGGATTAGAACTTGCAAAGATTTATATAAAAACTCGAGATGACTGTGAAAGAAGTTGCGAAGGATTATTCAATTCACGAGTAAAGTAAAATTACTTCACACAATTTTTGAACCAAGCGAAGCTGAGAATGTAAAAAGGAAGGCACTTGGAGGAAAAGAGAACGAGATAAAAAGGAGGGAAGGGGAAGTGCATTCATACAGAGCTTGTACTTGCATCGAGATTTAAATGTGTGAGGGAGCGGGACGTATATGTATTTATAAACATACATGCATCTGCGACGAGAGTAAGCGCTAACTCAAACGCACGTAAGATGACTCAGAAACAAGTCCGCGAGACGAAAGGCGAAACCTGGGTACACACACACCACGCAGAAAAGTGTATGTTTGTGAACGGAGGCGAAATCGAACTCGTTTTTTAACTCCCTTCTCTTTTTCCATCACAATTTAATGTCAGAAGAAAAAAGAAGTTTTTTACTTATTCTGTATTCAAATCAAAGGATGTATTTATCTTTTAATTGTATAAAAAAGTTTTACATGTGAAATGAGTGTGGCTGCTTCAAGTTTTGGTAGAATTGAAAATGAGCTGAGCTTTGTTGTAGTTTTCTTCATGGTGCAGATGTGGGGTTTGAATAGAAGCTATTTTTTGAAGCTGCTATAATTTTTTTAGTAATTGCAGTTTTTTTTTTAAAGAAAAGTACCAATTTATTTTTTTCATACAATATAAAAACTATACAGTTACAATAGAAGCTATGTTTACGAAAGAAGCTGTGCACATAAACTTAGTTCATAAAAGAAGATATTAATTCACATTAATCATTATGAGACGAAAGAAGACATCAATTTCCTCTTTAAGTAAGAAAAAAAGAAGAAAAAGAAATAGAAGAAAAAAAGAAAAAATCTTTCAAAAGCTTTCTTTCCTTCCAAAAGAAGCTACACTTACGAACGTGGAAATAATACACACGTAATATTATTATTTGTGCAATTACTTCAATCATTGTAATTATATAATGATTTTATTTATTTTTAATTTAGTTTTATTAAAGCATACCAAATTCATCAAAAAAGAAAACCAAAAACTAGAATTTGATACGCCAAAAGGAAAAGAATGAGAAAAATGCCAAGGATGAAAGAGACGAGTGTAAAAGACGCCAGTTAATTGAACTTGATAGGCTGGAAAAATGAGTTTCTTGAGAGCGTCGGTTATAGCTTCAGTGCTGTAGGATTGAAGTAGTAACGGTCAGTCTTGGTCTAGTCTAGACCTAATAGCAAATTTCCCAGTGGGATAGGGCTGAAATGAGATGATGTAATGATTAGAATGAGTTGAATAACAGCGATTAGAGTCGCCATTATGAAAAAAGCTGTACGCGAGAGGTTTGCTCCTCACCGCGAAACATGATAAACAAATGAGACTTGGCAACGCGGCGGGACAACTGCAGCAGCCAAGGCCTGCTGGACTTTTATTTTTCTCTCCAGCCAGACCCTCCTTCGTCCCTCACGTACTTGCTCATTGCCTTCCAACTTCCAGTGCCCCCCCCCCCCTCTTACCCTCATCTCAAGAACAACTCTTATTTGCTTCCTTCGTTATTCGCTTATTTTCTCCTACTGCCGCCTTCGCCTTCTTCTTTCTCCTCTTTGGCCAGTTCTTTCTCTTTCGTGTCTTTTTGTCAGCCCTTCTCTTCTTACTTTTTTTCTCTCTTCTTTGAATTCTCCTTTTTCCTTCTCCATTTTACTCGTCTTCTTTTTTGGTTTTCCCATTTCCTTTTTATTCGTATTCTTTTTTATGTTTTTTCTTTTCCTCTTTCTTCGTATTCTTTTTTATCCTATTTCTTTCTCTTCGTCTTCTTTTTTTATCTTTTTTCTTTTTCTTCACTTTTCTTTCTTCTCCTTCTGCTTTTTTCATTTATCACTTTTTTCGTCTCTTTTTTCTTCTCTTTTCTCTTCTCCTCTTTTCTCTTCTCTTTTTTCTTCTCATTTTTCTCTGTTTTCTTTTTTCTCTTTTTATATCGTCTTTTTTCCTCTCTTTTTCCTTTTTCTTTTTTTCTTTATCTCCAATTTCTTCTCTTCTTCTTCCTTCTTCTTTTTTACTTCTTCTCTGTCTTCGTCTTTTATTCTTCACTGTTTTCTTTCCCTTCTTTTTAATCTACTCTTCCTTTTCCTTTCTCTCTTTTTATTTCATCTCTTTTTTCTTTTACTTTCTTTCTTTTTCTTTCATACAAATGTGTACAAAAGGGGTAATTTTAATTTTTGTGAGACTCGTTGATTCAATAAATAAAAATAAT
Organism: Ganaspis sp. Gsp50; assembly: GCA_011057455.1. Taxonomy (NCBI): domain Eukaryota; kingdom Metazoa; phylum Arthropoda; class Insecta; order Hymenoptera; family Figitidae; genus Ganaspis; species Ganaspis sp. Gsp50. Next base: position 9,936 of record WNHD01010842.1, on the reverse strand, counting down.
ATCTCCTTTTTCCTCTCTTTTGCTCTTTTTTCCTTCATCTCCTTTTCCTTCTTTTTTCCCCTTCTTTTCTTCTTTGTTCTTTTATCTCACCTTTCACTTTTCTTTTATTTTTCATTCATCTTTTCCTTCTCGTCTATTTCCTTTTCTATTTCCTTCTCTTGTTTTCTCTACTTTTGTTTCTTTTCTCTTACACTTTTTTTCTTTTCCTTTCATCTCCTTTTCTTCTCTTCGTTTTTCCTCCACTTTTTCCTTCTCTTTTTTCTTATACTTATGTTTCTTTTTCTTTCATTTTCTTTTTCCTCTCTTTTTCCTTTTATTCTTTCTCTTTTTTCTACTTTTTTCATTTTCTCTTTCTTCTTTCATCTCATCCTTTTCTTCTTTTTTCCTCTTCTTTCTCTTTCTCCTTCTTCTTTTTCTTCTACTTTTGTTTCTTTTCCTTTCATTTAAGCCCGTGTATTATTTTGAATAAATTGAATAAATTTTCTTTTTCCTCTCTTTTTCCATTTATTCTTTCTCTTCTGTCTATTTTTTCCATTCTCTCCTTCTTCCTTCTTCTTTCGTTCTCTTTTCCTTCTCTTCTTTTTTTCTCTTCTTTCTCCTTCTATTTCTTTTTCTTCTACTTTTGTTTCTATTTCTTTCGTTTTCCTTTTTTTCTTTCCCCTTTTTCTATTTTTTCTATTTTCTCTTTTTTCCTTTATCTTCTTTTCCTTCTCTTTTTTCTACTTTTTCCTTTTTTTCTTTCTCCTTCGTCTACTTTTTCCATTTTCTCTTTCTTTTTCATCATTTTTTACTTCTCTTTTTTCTTCTACTTTTTCCTCTCGTTTTCCTTTTTTTCCTTTTCTTTGTACTCTTTTTTCCTCTGCTTTATCTTTTTCTATTTTTTCCTTCATCTACTTTTCCTTCTCTTCTTTCTTCCCTCTTCTTCTTCCTTTTCTTTTTTTTCCTGGGTATTTTCCTTTTTTTCTCCTTTTATTTCTACCCTTTTTCTTTCATTTCCTTCTACCTCTGCTCTTTCATTTTCTTCTTTTTCTCTTTTCCTTTCTTCTCCGTTTTCCTATCTTTCTTCTTCTTTTCTTTTCTCCTTCATTTCCTATTACTTCTTTTCTCTCTTCTTCTCTTCTTCTCTTTTTCATTTTCCTTTGTTTCTTTTTCCTTTTTTCCTTATTCTCTCATTTCTTTCTTCCTTTTTTCTTTATCTATCTCCTCTTCACTAAACGCTTCTTTTTCCTTTCTTACTTCTTTCTTCTGTTGTTACTGTTTTGTTTTTCTCTCCTTCTTTTTTTCTTTTTCTTCTTTTCTTCTCTGTATTTTCTTTCTTCTCTTCGTTAGGCGGTTCGTTCTTCTCTATAAACTTCATCTTTAGTTTTTCCATTTCCTTTTTATCTTTCTCTTTTTCGTTAAGGAATTATTTCTCCTCTTCACTTCTTTCTTCTTTAGTCATCCTTTTTAATTTTCTTCCTCTCTTTTTCTTTCTCCAATATTTTCTTCTCTTTCTCGTTCTTTTAGTTGATTTATTCATTTTCCCCACTTTTTCGTCTCCTCTTTCATCTTCTCGTTCTTATTTTTTCCTCATCCTCGTTTTCTGCTTTTTCTCCCTCTCCTTTGTTTCTTTTGCTTCACAATCTTTAACTTTTCTAACAGATTCTCTGAAATGTACTTATTTTGTCTGTCTCTTTGCACTAAATAAATGGTTATGATAATAAAGCGAGAGAAATAATTAATAGAAAGAAGGACAATAAAATACATTCTACAAATGGTAAAAGTGATTGAAAAGAGGTAAGTAAAGAAATAATTTTTAGAATTGTAAAGAAAATTGTAAAAAAACCAAAAAAATATAGAATTTTAAAGGAGAAAAATAGGGAAGAATGAAGAAATAAAAAAAAAGAGAAAGAGAGAGAAAAAGATAAATAAAAAGAGAGAAGAAAAATAATAAAAAAAGAGAAGAGAAACATAGAAGAACAAAGAGAAGAAAAAATAAAAAAGGAGAAGACAAAAACAAAAGGAGAAAAAGAGAAAGAACAGACAGAAGAAAAGTAAAAGCAAAAAGTGATAATGAAAAAATAAAGAAAAAAAACAAAAAAAAGAAAAAAGAGAAGAAAAAGACAAAAGAAAAGAGATAGAAATAGAAGAAGAAAAAAGAAAGAAGTGAGAATGAAAAATCTAAGGCAAAGAGAGGGAGAGAGAGAGAGAGAAAATATAAATGAAAAAAAACAAGAAAAGTAAAAAAAAGAGGAAAAGACAAAGACAAAAGGAAAAAAGAGAATTATTGGACAAAAGGAAAGTAAAGGGAAAAAAGAGAAAAAAGGGGAAAAAGAGGTAAAAAGTGATGAAAATAAAAGATAAGCGAAAAGTGACAAAAAAAGAAGAGAAGAAAGAGAAGAAAGAGAAGAAAGAGACAAAAGGAAAAAGAGAAAAAATAGAAGAAGAGAAGAAGAGAAGAAAAAGAGAAGAGAAAAAAGTGAGATGGAAAAATAGAGGAAAAATTGACGGAGAGAGAAAGAGAGAGAAAAAAGAGCAAGAAAAAGAGACAAAAGTTGAATAGCGAAAAAAGAGGGGGCTGCAAAGAAGCAGGACGAAGGGAAAGAGGGAAAAGAAGAAAAAATAATGCAGCGAAGGAAAGAGTGCACGCTTGCTTGTTGTCCGTGGTCAGTAATTTCGTGGAGGGGTGGCCGCGAGAATGCGCGTCTCGGCCTTCACTTGCAACTTCTTTTTACTCGTCTTGTTTTTTCACATTTTTTTTCTTCTTTTTCTCGTTCTTCGCCTTCTTCTTCCAGGGTTTCTTTTTCTTTTGACGTTTTCTTTTTCTCCGCTCTATCTCGCGCTCTTTTCCCTCTTGCCACCCCCCTCTCCTCCCAACCCAGCCTCCCTCGCCACGATTTCGTTTATTTGCAACTTTATTTATATCGGTTCTTGCCCCAACCAAGGGCTCGACTCTCAAGATCAACGCTTACTACTTTCGTACATAACCTGCACCAACCTTTATCCCAGCACCGCGCTCTCAGTTACCATGCACTCGTTTTACCGGACGCCGTTTTTTCTCCAATTTCCTTAAAAGTTTGCTGGTTTTTCTCGCCTTGGGGGAAGTCGGCATTAACTGGGTCACTTGGGGACTTACCAATCGGATCAGAGCTTTTCACTTATGGTATGTCAATTCGCTTTCAATTCTTTCACAAAAGGATAATTCAATTTTACGTATTTTTCATACTTTTTATCATCGTTTTTTCCTTTTTTTTTCAATTTTTAGTTACTTTTTGCTTTTTATTATTTATTTGCATTTTATTATTTTCATTTGTTTTACTTTATTATTTTTATTTCTTTTCCTACCCGTACATTTTTTCTTTTTTTGTTCTTCTGTTTTTGTTTCAACACTGTTTTGCATGATTTTTGTTATTTTTTGATATTCTTATTTATGCTTCTTATCTACTTTTCTTTATTGCTTTTTTAAAACTTTTTGGAATACTTTTTATTTACTTTTTTAATTACTTTTTATTTGTTTTTTCAATTACTTTTCATTTGTTTTTTTAATTACTTTTCAATTGTTTTTTCAATTAATTTTCATTTACTTTTTCAAATTACTTTTCATTTACTTTTTCAATTACTTTTTATTTACTTCTTCAATTACTTTTTATTTACTTTTTCGATTATTTTTCATTTAATTTTTGCAGTACTGTTTATTTATTTTTTCGATTACTTTTAGCTCCTTTTTGGATTACTTTTCATACATTTTTTAGACTATTCTTTATTTTCGTTTCAATTACTTTTCAATTACTTTTTCGATCAGTTTTTATTTACTTTTTCAACTACTTTCGACTTACTTTTTCGATGACTGTTTATTTATTTCTTTTATTACTTTGTATTTATTTTTCCGCTTTCTTTTTAGTTACTTTTCATTTACTTTCGTTTACTTTTCTTTTACTTTTTTGATTACTTTTTATTTTTCTTTAATTATTATTATTTTATTGACTTGTGTAATAATTTCATCATATTATTTTTTCATCATAGTATTTTATTTTTATTATAGTATTTTATTTTCATGAATTATTTTCCCTATTTTCTTATTCTTCATTAATTTCCCCAGTTCTTTTTGCATTTTATTATTTTTTATTACTTTATTACACTTTTGGTGCATATTCTTTACTTTCACGATTTGACATTTGGACTGAAATATTTGTGAACGTATAACGTTCATCTGTTTTTAGACAAAAAGTCTTTGAATTATACTAAACCTCATTATATTATGAAAAATTATTTAAAAAGACAAATTTTATCAATTATTCTGATAAATATTGGAAATATATTAATTAATAATTTTTTTTTATTTTCTATACATCAATTTCTTACAAATTGCTACAATAATGAATCGTGTAATTAATAAGCTTATTGTTACTATCTACTTAATTATTATTACTATAATTATTTAATTGCTATTACTAATTAAATAATTGTTATTACTAATTATTT
>WNHD01010830.1:0-13012 GCA_011057455.1 Ganaspis sp. Gsp50 | reverse complement strand
AAATAATGAATAAATAATAAATAAATAAAAGATAAATAATGAATAAATAATAAATAAATAAAAGATAAATAATGAATAAATAATAAATAAGTAAAAGATAAATAATGAATAAATAAAAGATAAATAATGAATAAATAAAAAATAAATAATAAATAAATAAAAAAATAAGTAAATAAATAAAAAAATTACCTGGTAGGGACCAGAGAGCTGTGAAAGCTCTCCTGACACTGGGAAGATCAACGATGGTGTCATCGGGGTGTAAAATTGCAGGTGAAGGATCGCTGCTGTCTTCCTCTTTGTCTTCGCCCTGGAGAGACCTCACGGCCTCCTTGTTTAGATCCCCAGGAGGCCTCAAAAGTGAAACTGGAGCCCTGTCCAGTAAAACTGCGAGTGGTGAGTCATTTTTCTCGGTTTTTTGAAAACTCCGACTGAGAGCCTCCGCCGAGGAGAAGACTTCTCCGAGAGTTCGAATTAACAACGAATAGGAACCCTCGGACTTACACGTTTCTATTATCTCCAAAAGTTTCGCTTCCGTAAGAAATGGTTCCTCCTTTCCTGCTTTCAAAAATGTTTCTTGTCCTCAAAGGTGCATTGATTTCTTTTTATTTATTAGTAGGAGATTCATAATGAGGATCAATAAATAATCATAAATAAATAAATAAATGATTAATCATAAATAAGTAAATAATTAATCACAAATAAATTAGTAAATAATTCATCATACATAAATAAACAATTAATCATAAATAAATAAATAATCATAAATAAATAAATAATCATAAATAAATAAATTAATGATTAATCATAAATAAATAAATTAATAAACGATTAATCGTAAATGGATAAATAAGTTAGCCACTAAAGAAGTAAATGAAAAAGTGGTTAAATAATTTGAAAATAAAGAGGTAGAAAAATTGATGAATAAATTGGTAATTAAGGAAGAAAATAAATTAGCAAGAAAGAAGTAAATAAATTAGCAAAAAGAAAGTAAATAAATTAGCCACTAAAGAAGTAAATAAAAAAATGGTTAAATAATTTGCAAATAAAGAGATTGAAAAATGGATAAATAAATTAGTAATTGAGGAAGCAAATAAATTAGAAAAAAAGTAAATAAATTAGCAAAAAAGTAAATAAATTAGCAAAAAAAAGTAAATAAATTAACAAAAAAATGTAAATAAATTAGCCAATAAAGTAAATAAAAAAGTAAATAATTTATTAAATACAGAGGTAAATAAATTAGCCATTGAGGAAGCAAAAAAAATGGTTAAATAATTTGCCAATAAAGAGGCCAAAAAATTAGTAAATGAATTAAAAAATTACTATAAATAAAGAAGTAAATAAAGAAGAAAGTTTGAAAAAATATGAAAATATGAGAATTACAAATTCTCAATAAATTCTCATATTCCATAAATTTGAAGAGACTATGTAAGAGGTAGAAATTTAAAAAGAAAATAATTGAAAAATAACTTGAAGTAAAAGTCTATAAAAAAATAATTGAATTTATGAAAAAATGTAGAAAATAAATTACGATTCATAAAACTTATTAGAATGTCAATTATTAGTTTAGTGATAATAGTTCTCAGATAACAATTTTAAGATAATAGTTTTTAGAACTTTTTAGATATTAGATTTTAGATAACTAAGTCGTTTATTAATAGCTCAAATTTTGAATAAATTAAAACTTCAAGAGCTTAAAAATTTCAATATATTAAAATACCAATCAACTAAAATTCCATTCGATTGAATTTCATTTAATTTAAGTCGATTCTGTCCAATTAATTATGATTATTTTCTATTAATTACTTTTATTTTCTATTAATTTCAATTATTGTTTATTAATTTCGTTTATTTTAAATTATTTGTCATCAAAATCTATTATATTCAACTAATTTCGTTTATTGTCAATTAATTCCGTTCTTTTTCAATTTTTTCCCATTACTTTCCATTATTTTCAATTAATTCCGTTCATATTCAATTATTTACCATTAAATTCGATTCATTCAATTAACTTATTTTATTTTTCTACCCGCAATCTCGATTATTTTCAATTAATTTCGCCTATTTCCAATTAAATTTAAATTAAATTTGTTTATTTTTCATTATTTGTCATTGAATTCGATTCATTCAGTCAATCTCATTTTTCTAAAATTAATTTCAATTCTTTTTACTTAATTTCATTTATTTTTAATTATTTATAATTAATTTTTCATTATTTCCAACTAATTGCGTTTACTTCTTTTGTTTTGAATTTTATGCCAAAAATTTCGTTTCTTTTCAATTAATTGCAACTATTTACAATGGAATCTGTTTATTTTTCATTATTTGCCTTTAAATTCGATTAATTCAAATAATTTAGTTTATTTTTAAATTAATTTTAATTTTTTTAAATTAATTTCAATTTTTAAAATTTTTTTTCAATTTATTTCGTTTACTTTTTTTCAATTAATTTCGTTTACTTTTATTCAATTAATTTCGTTTACTTTTACTTATTTGACATTAATTTGCGTTTATTTACAATTCATTTTACTATTTTTCAATTATTTTCCATTAATTTCGATTCTTTTCAATCTAATTTTAATCCCCATCGATAATTGAATTTATTTTCTTCCCAATAAACAAAAAACCTCTTTTTTAACAACTTCCATTTACTGAAACTCAAAACTCCGAAAGAAAAAGCTTCAAGGACATTGGACAAGTTTTATTTGGAAAATAGGATACATTGACAGGAATTTGGTAACAATTTGGTAAAGAAAGTAAAGGAAGCAAAACGTCCATCAACAACAATTCGAACTCAGAAGAAAGGAAATTATCTCATTCGATTTGCGCAAAATTAATGAATTTCCTAGCGTCGATATATTTCAGATAAAGTGCCAATGCCAATAGTTTAGCAACGGATCGCTTTACTCCTGGCTTTCTATTTTTACGGGCTTTCTGCTTTTTAGAAGAAACGCTTTTTGTCATTTTCTTTTTAACACTTGCACCCTTTGTGTTATCAATTTTGCTCAATTTTTTTTTTCGAGAATAAAGTTCTCTAAGCTCAAGATTATCCGGATTTTCTTTACTTTTTCGCGCCCGTTTTGCCGGGATGTTATCTTCATTTGAATTCGAAAGTAATTCTCGTTTTCTCTTCGAAATTTCGGTTTTTTTGATAATTTCTTGGTTTTTGAGTTCTTTTCTTGTAATGTATCTTTTCTTTCTTTCGTGTTCTTTTTTTGTTTCGTGTTCTTTCTTTCTTTCGTGCTCCTTTTTTCTTTCATGTTCTTTCTTTCTTTCGTATTCTTTTTTTCTTTCGTGTTCTTTCTTTCTTTCGTATTCTTTTTTTCTTTCGTGATCTTTCTTCCCTTTATCGATTTCTTTTTTTCTTTCGTCGAATTCGTTTCTGTTTTTATCGAATACTTTTCTGCTTTTAGCGAATTTTTTTCTTCTTTTATCGAAATCTTTCCTACTTTTATCGAACACTTTTGTACTTTTATCGATCCCTTTTGTACTTTCATCGCTTTCTTTTGCACTTTTATCGAATTTTCTTCGCTTTTTTAATTCGATTTTTCGTTTCCCGGACTTTTTCCCTTGTTTGTCGGTTACTTTGTTTCTTTTTTCAATTGCAACTTTCCTTTCGTACCTTTTTCTTCTTTTGACGGATTCTTTTCTTTCTGGAAGATTTCCGTTTTTTCTTTTAGTTTCCTTTTTTATTTTTACTTCTTTTCTTTCTAAAAATTCTTTCCTTCTTTCGCCGCTTTCTTGTTTTATTTCACTAGGGTTTACCTTTTTAATAATTTCTTTTGTACTACTGTCGCTTTTTCTCAGTTTACGCATTTCTTCCTTTTTATCGTCAATTTTTCTTCGTTTAGCACTTTCTAGCCTTGCATCGTCAATTTGTTTTCTTTTCCTAGTTTCTCTTTTTCTATTGTCAATTTCCCTTTTCCTAGCATCGAGTTCTATGTTTCTTCTCTCAAATTCTTTTTTCCTAACATTTTCTTTTCTTGTTTTATCAATTTCGTTTTTCTTATAATTTTCTTTTGTCCTATCATCAATTTCTTTTTTTCTGTTATCAATCTCTTTTTTTCTATCATCATTTTCTTCTTTCCCATCATCAATTTCTTTTTTTCTTTTATCAATCTCTTTTTTTCTATCATCATTTTCTTTTTTCCCATCATCAATTTCTTTTTTTCTTTTATCAATCTCTTTTTTCCTATCATCATTTTCGTTTTTTCTTTTATCAATCTCTTTTTCTCTATCATCAATTTCTAGTTTTCCTTTAACAATTTCTTTTTTCCTATAATCAATTTCTTTTTTCCTACCATCAATTTCTTTTTTCCTATCATCAATTTCTTTCCTTCTATCACCATTTTCAATTTTTCCACTTTCTTTCTTTCCATCGCTCTCAATTTCCCTTCCTTCCTCCCTCTCTTTTCCATTTCCACTATCCAAATCCACAATTATCGTCCCCTTTCCCTTCCTTTTTTCCTCCACTTCCTTTCCCGCAGCTTTATTCTCAGTTTTAATTTCGGGGCGAAAATTCGGCCCCTTTTCGAGAGGAGAATGCCTCTCGTAGAGGGTGCAAATTTCCTTCTGCGTGCTAGATTTCAAGCTAAGGAGCAGTTCAGGGAATTCCATTTTAAGGGGAAGATTTTCGTCGACAAGTTTAACGCTGATTTGGACTTTACCTGAGTTCGACTTGTTGTCTCCGGAGGCGTTTTTTGCACCAGGAGCGGGTGACTTTTCGGTTTGTTTTGCTAGAATTAAGCTTTGATTTTGATTCTGCAGATTATCGTCTGAGACGCGAGATTTTGTACCTTCAACGGAACAAGTTGGATTCACGTTCTTCACTGGGAGACTTTTGGCCAATGAGGCCGGTCCAGGTTCAAGGGTCGTCCTTGCAACTTTGCTCGGTTGTGTCCCATCGCAGAGTCTTGCCTCTTGTGAAAAAAGCTGAATCGCCTGAGCTGCTGCCTGATTTGGCGTCAGATTTGTCACCTTGAAGAGAAAATATTCAGTAAATAAAATAGAGACAAAAAGAACGGTAAAGAAAATAGATAAAAAAAATAATAAAGACGGCAAGAAAATATTCAGTAAATAAAATAGAGTGAAAAAAATAATCAGAAAATAAAATATACTGTAAAAAAATATTTAGTAAATAAAATGTAATGAAAATATCCAGAAAATAAAATAGAGAGTAAAGAAAATAATTAGTAAATCAAATGGAAGTTTAGAAATAAAAAAATAGTTTTGAAATAAAAATATAGTTTTCAAATAAAAACATAGTTTTCAAATAAAAAAATAGTTTTCAAATTAAAAAATAGTTTTCAAATTAAAAAATAGTTTTCAAATTAAAAAATAGTTTTCAAATAAAAAAATAGTTTTCAAATAAACAAAAAATATTATCAAATATATCAAAAAACGTTAAAAATCATAACAATCACAAAAAATGAAAGAAACATTTAAAATAAAATCCCCTATCGATTGAAATGTCAATAAAATTTGCTGAAAAGGTTAATTTTTCTTTAGAAAAAATGAAAATACATTTCGCCGAAATTTACAAGTTTTCAACACTTTTTCCATTGAAATAATTCTCGTTTACCTTTCCACTAGAAGCACAATTTTGATTGTCACATTGAGGATTTCCACAACCATCAGTCAGTTGATAAAAGTATCTCTCAATTAGTTTTTTGGCAGCTGCTCGCTTCATGTCGCTGCAAGGGCTTTCAGCACCTACCCTGAAAAAGTCGTATTTTTGCAATAAAAAATCCACAAAATATGCTACATGACTTCTATTTTAATTTTTATTCCAAATACAGTCATTCTAAACAATTTCATTGCTCCGGTTTATTTGCATTTCGCAAAATTTTTAACCAAAGCACATGACTTGGCGCTTTTGAGCCGAAAGATCACGCAAAAATAAAGATTGATAAATGCAACACCTTAATGCAAACATGAAAATGTTCTTTTTCCCTTGAAAATTGGCTAAAAATAGTTGACCAAAAGACGTAGTATTTTCACGGAAATCACGCGAAGTAAACAAACTCAATTTGACAGAGAACGTGACAGGGAAAAAGTTTTTTCGTGACATTTTTATTGTTCTTTTGTGGAGAAAAGTCAATTTTACCTGGAAGCGAGGTCTTCTCCAGGGTCCTCTTGGCCCTTAGTGTTCATAGAATGTAAATCGTCGAAATTTTAATACTCGTTTTCTTTGTATAAATCCAAAACTCGTGCTTTTCCTCGAAAGATCTTTGTCCGTTTGACGACTTTTGACCCTAATTTTCACTGATGATTTTCTTCTCCAAAATGAATGTATTTTGGCGATTTTTCGAGAAAAATTATTTATAAAAAGGTTAATTATTATTTGAACTCGTGGTGTGAAGGACTTGTAATGAAAGGGCAATGAAAAGTTACGATTTCTTTTAGGGGGAATTTTTCCTTTTCCGGGAAAAAAAACACTTGGTGAATCGACACGTTTAAAAGGAAATTCCGAAATTTCTGCGGGTCATCGGCGCGGAAGAACGATTCTTTTAAACTGATAAAACAAAGGTAGTTTTTTATATTATTTTAGCTGTCCTGTTCGCTCGCGAGCGAGCGCGATGATGATCTCTTCGATCTTCGATTCTTGACTGGTCTCTCCTCGTCGAGAATAATCGTTTACGCCCAGAAACAAAATAAATATTATCCAAAAATAGAACAAAACTTTGTTAAATAATTCTGCAATTATTCAAATTAGGATTTTTGAGTTGGATTTATTTTCTAGGGCTGCATCGCATTTTATTTTATTGTTAATTGAGGGTAAATTCCGGGGTTATAGGTTATGTAACGAACATGCGCATTCGGAAATCATTAATTTATATCTCTTTTTGCGCTCATTGTCATCATTAATCAGTGGGATGAAAGTTTTCAATGTTCGTCAAATTTGTTTTTTAATTAAAACGATTAAAACAAAAGAATTCGGGAAAATTGTTTTAATTACATAACCTCTTTTATTGAAGAACCGCCAAATTCAAAAATAACTTTTGATCGACTAAAATAAAAATTCGATTTAAAAATAGTTCAAGTTAAGCAAACTGGGAATAAACTAAATTCGAAAGAATGTACAATTGAAGGAACTTAATTTAAAGAATTACAAAAAGTATTTACAATAAGTGTTTACAAAAAGTATTTACAAAAAGTAATTCTGCTAACCAAAATTCAATTTTTCACAAACACGGGACTATTAATATTAATTTTACCTGTAATAATTAACAACTTGAATAGATGGTAATTTTGCTTCTATAATACAATTTTAATATATAGTACAATTTTAATACCTGCTAGTTATAATTTATTTCGTCAATAATAATTAGTAGTAATATTTTTGTGTTTTTATTGTATTATTTTTATTACACACCTGTTTGTCAAGAGACTGGAATTTGACATTAAAAATAATGCAAAGTTTACATTTTTAATGGATATTTTATTTATGGTAAACTCTAGGCAATGTAAATAAATTCTAAACTGTTTCCCAAAACAGCACTTACTTTCACATTCTCATTTTTAATGCTTTTCAATTTGTGGTTCACCGTATTGTTTTTTATAAAATTCGATATAATCCTTTTTCCTTTGCTCTCGTTTGGCAAAATATTTAGGGTAAAAAGCTTTTTCCCAAGGATCCCAAAAGTCAATTATCCAATCAGGAAGAGGAGCATCTCGCTTATAAGCACAACCTCCAACAGATTCAGCAAACTTTTTCGGAATCGGATGTTGATATTTCCATAAATATTCTTCTCCTTCTTCTAATAATTGTTTAGCTAATCTCAAATCTTTGATATCTTTATTCGCATCGAATTTTGATCTACAAACCACTGCGTTGTACCTGAAGATTAAAAAACATTTTTTCTCATTTATTATTAAATATTTTTTTCATTCCTGTTTGTTGACAGGCATATGATTTTCATTGTTTGAAAGTAAAAAAAAGGTTAATTGTTTGCGATTAATGGTTGATTAATGGTCTTGTTAAAGAAAAGATAAACAGACATGTAAATGTTAACTTACCTAAATTCCACTTTGTTAACTGCCCATGAATCGAAAAATCGTAGAAATTTTTTGTAAAGTCGACAAACTTTTTGCGAATGTGACACTAACCCTGTTGGAACATGGGCCATTTCGCAAAGCCAAAAATAATTGCTATATCTTTTCTCGAATGAGGAGAAATATTTAAACAAAACTTATGTAAAATATTCTTCTCTTTACCATGATAAAAATAATAATCACACCAGCACCTCTGGTGGTTGATATTCGAATTACCGTTGACAGGTAAAGGCGAATTCATATGAATCATATGTTGATCCAGGGTTGGGTAAGTTATTCATAACAAATTTCAATTTTTGCATGTGAATCTACCTTTATTAACGTCAGAGGCCAGAGGTGTTTGTTAGCAAACATAACCAATCACATCTTGTTTTTAATAATTTCCTTGTGCTTTCGGAAAAAAACCGATGGCGTCTGAATTCACGAAAATTAAATCTACCCGTGTGTCGTAAATTCCTCGAATTTTGTAAACCTCAAATTCACGGATATTGTGTTATCTCTAGTGTTATCCATCCTATTATCACCCCGCAAAAGTAAACACTCCACAATCCAAAAACCGGAAGTTCAGTATGTCAATCACAATTGTTTTTCTGCAATTTTCGACTGTGCTTTTAACATAAAAACACTATTTAAGACTTGGTTTCTCAATTTGTTTTAATTGAACTTATCAGTTGAAAATGATGCCAACAATGCCTCCAGATAACCACAAAATTTCTCTCAAAGTTATCGAAGCAGTAAAACAACATCCAGTGCTTTATATTGCAGAAGTTAAAAGCAGCGTCATAAAACTTCAAGAGTTTCGACAAAAAGTTTGGAAAAGAATTTCCGATGAATTAGGACTTGATCGTACGTTTATAGAATTATTTCATAATTATTTAAACAATATACGGGTTTACAAATTTTGTTGCTTTTTAAACAAGTTTAATGTTCTTAAAAATGTGCGATTTTACACTTTTGCTTATTTTTTTTTGTACTTTCAGCCACTTGGGTAAAACTGAGATGGAAAAATCTCCGAGACACTTATTGTCGAATTTTGAAATACAAAAACAAAACAGAAAAAGGAGTTCGACGAAAAAAATGGGTTTTTGAAGATTATTTGAGTTTTCTCAAATTTCCGTGAGTGGATATTTTATTTCTTTTGTTTTTTCAATTTATTTTTTTAAAATTAAGGTGCTTTTTCTTTTCTTTGACAATTTGAAATTGTGTATAGTTTTTTCCTAACCTATAAATACACAAAGTGACACACGTTTTTATTAAAACTATTTTAATGTTTTACTATTTAATTTTGACATTTAATCTAATTTGTGCCTTAGTTTTTAATGTACCTTAGTTTTAAATGTGGTAAAGGAAATAAATGACGGAGGTTTGAGTTCAGACGATCTTTTGGAACAATTAGAAGGTCGAAATGACGAAGATTACAGTGAATACTTAGAATTAGAAGAAACAGCAGCTGACCCAATTTCCACCATTTCTCGAAGAGATTCTGAAATTGAGACTCAAAACTTGTCATTGTCCGATTCCGAAGAACCGCCTCCAAAAAAGCAGAATTTTCATTCATACGCCCAGGAAATAGAATCAAAGTACAGAAAAATTCGTCCCAAAAAATCGAACGAAGAATCAATTGTCAACGTTTCTAAAAATAAAAGCAAATCTCCGAGTGTTAAAAGCAATTTACTGCAAGGTCAAAATTTGAACAATGGTCCTGGGAAGCATATTTTTCTTGCGAGTAATCCATCTCTTCAGAATAAAGTGGAAAATAATGTGAAAATTGTGGATGAAATTGAAAATCAGAAACAGCAGAAGCAAATAAAAAGTAGTCTGGAACTATTTTTCGAGAGCATGGCACAAACTGTGAAAAGATTACCGTCAAAGGTGCAGGCGGATCTTAAAATGGATATTTGTAGGATAGTCACGGAAGCGGAAGTGAGATTTTCTGACGGTGTTTTGGGAAAGAAAGAGGACACTCCTCGACCTGCGATAATTCCCAAGTTGGTACTTATTCCCTGCAGTATGATTGATAAACAGAAAAAGTAAATTTTGATGTAATGAATTGTGAATATGTATAAAAGAAGAATGATGCTCTTGTTTAGATTTCTATTTAGTTGATTTAGTTGAAGCAATTTGCATAAAGTATTTTTAAGTTCATATTTATATTCTTATAAATAAATTGGCCAAGAAGATAATGTTTTGTTTCAAATTTTGATAAATTAAACTATTATATTAAAACTACGATTGGAACAATTAAAATTGAAATATTGATTAAAAAGAAGTGAATCTCGCTTACTTGTGTTTTCCTATTTTATAATTTTGTTTATAATACAGATTTTTATGTAATAAAATACGTATGATAATTTAATTAACTTTCAATTTATTCAATATTTTGTGAATGATTTAATTTTTTGGATTTTTTTCTGTCAATTTCTAACAGAAAAATTAAATGCAAAAGTAAAGGTTAAAAGTAAATCATTTATTCAACTAAAAATTAAATGGGTTATGTTCGTTCATTTATGCGTGTTTAATAACAGTTGTTTCCACGATTTTTTCTTAAATCTAACTCAATTTATCAATTCTTTTAATAGAATAATAGTTCATTTTTTAATTTATTTGAGGCCTCTTTTATTTTTTTAATTTTTAATAAAAATTTATTTAAAAATAGAGCTTTAAATAAATGTGGAATTAATGTGGAATATATTTAAGTCGGAACTACTTGAGTCAAGATGTGTTTTTTAAATTTGTAGATATATCTAAAGGCACTTTCACACTCAAGAAGACTAGAAACTTCACTGTTGTTCACACCTGAGTCCGAATAAAAGCCAGGGATGGGTACGTAACATATTTGTTACAAACTGGACAAATTCCATTGTCCAAAAGACTTTCATCCTCCGTGTTTTCATTTTTGTGTGTTTTTCTTTTATTTTTTTTTATTATTTCTATTTCTGTCTTTCTCCAGCGCATGAATGAATGAATCTGACGAAGATACAAATAGCAGGATGAAAATACTATGCTATTTTAAATTTTCTCGGGGATATGAAGGCAGCTTAAGATTTATCTAGTTGTCAACGCATTCCCAACTCTGTTACAAAAAGATTTCGATACAAACTTCTGTTGACTGGCGTAGTTGTAAACACACACAACATAACAATCCTGTTTAATAAATGTTATAGTCCAATTTTTGTGACTAATTTTGTCTTGTTTTCCTCTACTGTTCGCGAAAACCGAATTTTAACAATTGTTTTCAGAAATTTAAATCAAACTCGAGTCGAAAATGATATTTTACACACCTATCGTGACCCTCGTTCTGTAAACAAGTGAAAAGTGAAGCTTGGTTTTCTCTACAACACTTGAGTAGTAAGTTTTTCGTTTCATCTTAATTAATTACTAAATAAATTTGATTTTTCATTAAGTTTTGTAAATTACTAGAGACCTTTTTTATCTTTGTAGCCTCAATTCAATTAATATTTTTCATTTTTCTTGCAAATTATCTGTCTTGCGTTCTTATGTCAAGTCAACATAACCTTAAAATAAACAATTGTCCTTTTGTTGACAAATTCATGATCGTTTGTTATTATTTCATTACAATTGCACTCGAAACTTTGAATAAATAATTTCCAGCTACGCCTATACTTTTTCTTGGTTGCAAATATTTTAAACTTCACTCTTTTTTCGTAATTAATGTACTTTTGCGTCAATTTCAAACGTACGTCATTTTTGTGATTATTTAACATAAGTTTCTGAATTTAAATAATTAAGATAGTTTCAAATAAATATAATTAAGATAGTTTTAAATAAATATAAGTAATTAAGACAGTTTTAAGTAAATATAAATAATTTAGTTTCAAATAAATATAAATAAGATAATCAAAAATCATAATATATGCAGCAAAATTTAACATTCACGACCGAGTGATAGAATTATCTTAAATTATAATAATTAGAAACACATTCAACTGAAAAAGTAAATTCCTATTGCAAGGTCTCTAATTTTTACGATTCCCTAATTCGAAATTCTTTTGCAGAATTAAGGAGACGAAATCTCGAGGAAAAAGGCCAAAATAATGGACGAAATAGAGGAAAATTTGACAGGTGAAGAAACGTGGGAAGAGGGTGTTGACGGTTTCATTAAATTTGTTTCTCAAGAGGATCAAGTAGAAGAGGGCACAATCGAGTACCTTGATTTGGACATGGAAGCGATCCAAGAAGCCGAGGAATATCAGTCAGTGCCAATTGTCAACTCGCAGAAAAAGCGCCAGCGTTGCAAAGAAAAGTCGCCATCGTCTTCTCTTCAAAAAAAGACTACACAAAGTGAACTAAAACTTCGCCCAAAGTATCGACCCATCAGACCAAAACCCACCCAAAGTCCCACTAAAACGAACAAATTGCAAAATTTAACGCCAATCGTTAATTTCAATCCCGCGCCAGGATTCATAGTGGCCGCACCACCTGTCATAAAAAAGGAAACTAAAGCCCAAGACACATTTATCGCGAGTCCCTCCAAGGGAATCAGTTATTCAAAAGTGACAAACGGAGCTGGAAAAGACAATATTGCCGGTCAAATTGAATCACAGAATGGCAAAATAAAACCTCGGACTACGCCAAAAAACAGTGTGGAACTGTTTTTTGAAAGTATGGCAAAAACGGTTCTTAATTTGCCAACACACATTCAGGCGGAGATAAAAATGGAAATTTGCAAAGTCGTCACTATGGCGGAGATAAAATATCTGTCGGATAATTCGAAAAAGGAGCAAAATGGCTGATGGCAGTTGTAATATAAATTATAAGTGGTAATATAATCACAGGTGTAATATAACGATTTATGTAAAAAAAAAATTGAAAAATTTTGTTGTACATATTTTTAGTGATGCCGAAATATATGATTCGAAAATCATTTACTTCTAAATTTGTAAATTTAATGACTGAAAATCGACTCGGAAAGCAAACCCAAACGGTTTTTATAATATGA
>WNHD01010825.1:0-10334 GCA_011057455.1 Ganaspis sp. Gsp50 | reverse complement strand
AAATTTATGTAAAAGATGTCAATGTTACTTTTTTTAAATTTTTTCTCTATGAGGAAGCAAAATGTTTATGAAATGAACATAATTTTCCACTAGTTTTTATTTTTATTGTTTCTTTTGTTCAAGCCTATCTTTTTTTGTATATGAGTATAAAAATTTAATTTTACGAAATCTATGTTCAGTCCAACGATTTTTTGTGCAATTTCGAGAGAAAAGAATCCTTAATAGTTCACGTGAATCCATAACGTGCTCTCATAAGAACAGGGGAACTCGTGAATTAGGGACCAAGTATTGAGTTACTGATATTTGACCCAATCACACGAATCTTTTTTCTAAAAGAAAAAAAAAACACTTTTCCGGTAAATTCAGTTAAAATATAAAAACTATGCCAAGGTTTCTTCTTTAATAAATTTACTTTTCACCACCAAATTTACTTTTTTTTTTTCTTTTTAATTTAATCGAGATAAGTAAAATTGCATTTTAACATATGAAATCACATATGAAATATCACATTTTGCGAAACATTTTTTTGCATCAAAAATAAATCTGTAATTATTTATATTCAAGGTATTTTTTTCTGAATGGACGAATGGATTGTTTAAAAAGAATGTTTAAGGATTAAAATAAATGAATATTGGTCAATAAAAATATTTCAATAAATTTTATATGAAAAAAATAATGGTTTGTAAAATAAAAAGAATGGTTTTGACTTTTTTTGTAATTTGGTCAATTGAGTTTTAGATACTCGATACTTGAAAATTTTAGTATTAAGTAGTGTTAATAGTAATTAATAGTAGTTTTAATAGTAATTAATAGTAGTGTTAATAGTAATTAATAGTAGTGTTAATAGTAATTAATAGTAGTGTTAATAGTAATTAATAGTTATATTAACAGCATTTAAATACTCGAAAATAATTTTGAGCAAATTAGAGTTGAAATAGTTTTATTAATAATAAAGTCGTTTAATTTTAAAAGAATAATTAAATTGGTTGAAAGTGCAATTATACATTTAAATATGTACTTGTAAAGTGATTTGCAACAGCTCTTGTTTCTGACTCAAGAGAAACTTGTGCTTTTAGTGCGACTCACTGAATTTTTAATTAAAATTTATGAGCAACTGAGAACATATAATTAAGGTTTCTTTCGCATTTTAAGCTTCGTATAAATTTTATGTCGAAATGCAACTATAAGTTTAAAAAAACGTCCAGTTTGGCTAATTTGGATCTTTAAATAGTGATCTTACCTTAAGTTAAAAAATATTTAAAACACATTTTTAGCAAATACATTTTTTTGTTGCACTTTCGAATTTTTCCTTTACCTGCAATTTCTCAAAAGATAAAAATATATTCGGATTTTTCCCAATTGTCAAATTTGGATAATTAAATGTACAGAAAATTAAATTAAATCTAAAATTAAAGGGTTAATTATTATTCAACGTAATAATTAAAGTTAAAAATCAAAATTAAATTAAAAGTTCAAAAAATTAAATTGAATCTAAAATTAAAGGGGTAATTATTAACTTAATAATTACAGTTAAAATTAAATTAAAAGTTCAAAAAACTAAATTAAATCTAAAATTAAAAGGTTTATTTATTAATTATAATGAAAAATTATTAATTAACTTAATAATTAAAGAATTAACTATTGCTTCCTCAAGAGGAAGCTTTGTTTGTTAGATTTTTGAAAAACGTTTTTCTAATCAAGTTAGATTAATTTTAATTATTATTGGGGATCTCACGTTTGAAATAAATTACTATATTTTTTAGGTTGCAATAATATATTTAAAATTGTGTAAAACATCGTTAATCGTGCACTTTTGTCAATAAATAAATATCTACTTAAAAATTATACTTATACAACGCACGATAAATGTAAATTCCTTAAACTAAGTTCTATTTATTGTACTAGTACTGGACGGGATCGTTTCATTTTACTGTTTTGAAACAGTTTCGATAATAAATAATGTGCGACCTTCTCAAGGTGCTAGCTTATCATCTTTATTTTGAAGATAAAGATAAGGCTGAATGTCCATGTTGAAAGGAATAGATTTTGGATCTACTCGTTCCGAACACATCGGACAAATTTCTTCTGTCTCAATAATCCTGAAATATAATTCAAAATTTTATATTGTTTAAATCGATCACAAATTTCTACAAAATTGCATTATAAATTGAACCCGAATTTTAAGAAAAATATTAAGTTAACACTAATTTTTATATATATTTATATATATATTAACATTAATTTTTATATATATTTATATATATATTAAAATTAATTTTTAGAAAATTATTACAAGACATTTGCAATTTTTCTAAAAAAAAAAGATTACAAGACATTGACAATTTTCTAGAAAAATATTGCAAAACGTACCCAATTTTCTAGAAAATTATTAATTGAAAATAAAATTTTTAACGAAACGTATTTCAATTGAATTTTAAAATCGTTGTTTTAAATTTTAAATTGTTAAACTTAATAAATACAACTATTTAACTTAATAAATACAAAAGTTGGATATAATTACCTCATAAATTCACTTTTTATGGCTGGAAAATCACATTGTGGACAAACTGTGAAATCCCCTTCAATTATATGTCGCCCCTGAAAACAATTAAGCAAATTTTCAATTTCGTAATAAAATTAATGGCAGTAATTTTTAATAATTATCTAATATTTTAGATCTAATTTAGCTCCAGCGGATCGATAGAAACCTATTTGTAATAAATCTAATTTAATTTACTTTTTAATATTAATCATTATTAATTATTTATTAACATTAAATTACTTTAAATACTAGATTTCGAACAAACAAATTTTATAATTTCAATTTTAAAATCAAGAGATTTTCACATGCGATGAAAACAAAATTTTTTTTCTTTGTTATTATTATTTTGTTTTTTTAAATAAAAATAATTTTACCGTTGCGATACAAAAAGGAATAGTATTTTTGCATTTATCGCAGGTGACTTCAGTTTCAGGGAGTTTGTTTTTGCAGTAAGGACAAGGAGTCAACGGTTCATCTTCGGACTCGTATTCATTTCCTCTTGGCGGTTTTCGAACGATCGCCTCAATTTTCTTGCTATATTTTACATCAATTTGAGATCTGTATTCTGGGCGCATTAACATGGCTGCATAATTAAAAGCAGCATTCCTAAATCCAGCTCTGTGGCATTCAATTACAGTGGATGTCAAAATTGGAACGATATCTGAATATTGAAGAAAGAGAAATATACAAATTTATCATTTAAAAAAAAGAGAAAAAACAATCTCAAAAATATGTATTATTTAAATCTCAACAATATTTATTATTTAAATCTCAAAAATATTTATTATTTAAATCTTAAAAATATTTATTATTTAAAAATCAAAATCTTTTAAAGTGTGTATCGTATAAAAAAACATATATCATTTAAAAATATATGTATAACATTATATACAGCAAATGTTAAAAAAAAGTGTCATTTGAACGTTGATTTTAAAAATACTTACGGGACGGAAATTTTGAAATATTATTAGCAACTCTTATCAGCATCCTTGCACCTCGAATATGATCGCTTCTTTTCACATGCAAACGAACTAAAATATACGAGTGCAACAATCTCATATTATTTTGCATTTCCAAAGGAACGGCAATATTGTTCCTTTTTAACTCTTGATACATGCCGAATAGAACGTCATGAGCATTTTTGTAATTGCCTGTAAATTAGAAAACGAATAATTCATCATTTGAAGGATACAAAATATTTTCATACAGAAATTAATATTTTTTTAACATGTACTACATTCTTCTTCTAATCTGTAAAACAATAATTGAGAAAAACTACGAGTTCTAAACAAAGTTTTTGCCTTTAAAATAAAAGAAAATTAAAGTAATTAAAATTTGAATATTCATTTAAATTTTCTTTGTAGACGATTTTGTGAGTCATTAAAATTTGAAGATATTTACAGAAATCATGTATTTAAACACAATTTGTTTGCATTGTAAAGTTTTCCTCAGCCGAAAGTCAAGGTCAATAATAAATGAGTTTTCAATTTCCAAATATTTCAAGCATTGAGAGCTCTTCAAAATTCAAACGTATAATTTTAACTTTGAAATGATTTTAACTTTAAAATAGTTTTCTAATTTAATTTAAAATTTAGTACAATTTTTGTTTCACTAAGATTATTTAATTAAATTAAATAAATAAAATAAATTGAAAGTTCTAAGAATTTTAAGAGAATTTAATTTATTTATAAAATAAATTTATATTTATTTTATTTTATTTTTTTTATTTGAATTTAATAGACAAAATTTAATTTAATGTAATTTTTTAAAGAGTATTTTCTTTCTACACGCAATTTATATTTATTTTATACGAGAAAACTGTTTTATACTTAATTATTTTAACCTTAAGAATCTAAAATTATTAATTTATATCCCAATCTTTCAACTTTAGTTGAAATATTATATCAATTATATCAATATAATAAATTATATCAATTTTTTCCTATTTTATATTCTTTCTAATTAGAATAATCTCTGACTTGTTTCCGGGCAGTTATATTTTTAATAAAAATATTAAGCCAAGAGTTTTCGTTAAAATTATTTTTTAACTGAAAAATCGGCAAATTTATTAAGTTATTATTTATTATTCGTACCATTTATTTGTTCCTCGTTAGCGATAATAACTGCAGTTTTTGCTGCTTCGCGATATTGTTTTCGTGCCATGTACAAACGAAACAAATATTTAGGATCCTGTAAAAATAATAAATTAGTACTTGGAGATTGCTTTATGCACCAAAATAAATTAAAGCATAATTTAATTGAAAGAAATTAACTGGAATAAATTAATTGAAATTAATTTCAATAAATATTGAATTGAAAATATCCAAATATTCAATTGAAAATTGAAATTATTATTGAAAATAATTTAAAATTGAAATTATAATTGAAAATTGAAATTATAATTGAAATAAATTTCAATAAATTAACATGAATAATTTGCTTACCTTTGGTAAGCCATCTCCGCCTAATAAGAAATCGATCAGTTGATTTGCCAATTTGTCATCTTTTGATGAAGCTACTGTGTCAATAGCTAGCGAAAGAGACAAATCATCATCTGTAGCTAATTGAACAGCTTTCAATAGATGCTTCAATGCCTACAATTAAAAATATTTAATCTTTTATCTCCATTTGTTTCTCTATGATAAAGCAATTCAAAGAATTTAAAAGAAAAAAAAGAAGAATTTAAAAGAAACTTAAAAAAAAAATAGAAGAAGAATGCGATCATACTTTTTGGTATTCTTTGGCGTAGAAATAATATTTCCCTGACAAAATACTATTCTTTTGGGCTTCAAAGTGAATCGCCAAACTTTTGAAATCTTCTTTTCGAACATTGTCATCATCCAAAGTATCAACCAAAATTTCTCCATACAATTCCATTTTGCCGTGTTGATTAGCAAGTTGAAATGCTTCCTCGTGACAATTCGACAGGATTAAAAATTTAATCGCAGAATTGTAATCGTTTAATTTTTGAAAATATCTCGCAACCATTTTTGCGCCTTCAATACTTTTTGTTTGCTGCACAATTTCCACACTGCGACCTACAAATATATTAACAATTTTCTTTAATATAAAATCATTTTTTCATTTATTTCTTTTTTCATTTTATCATTATATTTATTTTTTTTCATTTCATCATTATATTTTGTCATTTATTTTTTTTATTTTATCATTATATTTTGTCATTTATTTTTTTTTCATTTTATCATTATATTTTAGTAATATTTTTTATTTTAAAAATATTACGTTTATGAGTAAATAATATGATTGATTTAATTTACCTGGATTATTCAAATGTTCTAAATTTATTCTTATTATATTATCAAAATCCTTAGCAGTTTCGTATGCTCTCGATGCTTCTTCGTATTTCCCCTCCGCTTCCTTGGCTTTAGCGTATTGAATATTAATTTTCGGTGAGGAAATTTGAGGCAAAAGCTGTCCAACTTTAACCCAATTTTTTAGTTTAATGTACGCTGAAGCTGCCTTGTCGAAATACTCGGCTTTCTCGTAAAGCAAAGCTGCCTCATTAAATTGCTGTCGAATAATGAAATAAATAATAATTAATATAATAATAATAATGAATAATTATGAATAATAATGATTAATAATGAATAATAATGATTAATAATGAATAATAATGATTAATAATGAATAATAGTGAATAATAATGATTAATAATGAATAATAATGATTAATAGTGAATAATAATGATTAATAATGATTAATAATAATTAATAATGATTAATAATAAATAATTTATTAATTAACGACTCGTGAAATTAAAAAAAAATTACCATTTAAAATTAATTAACGTTTTCGTTTTTGATATTAAAATAAATATTCTCGATTATTAAAAGAAAAATTGGTGTCTCTAACTGATTTTTTAGGGAAGGTTAACTTTTGGAATTAAATTGGGATCATTGGGATTAAAGCGACTTGATCATTGGATTATTAATTAGTGAATTCACTTGCCTTCATTGACTCTAAAATTTCTGCACATTCTTTGCGAAGAGATCGTGAACTATCATTGTCCATTGCAATATTGACACCCTTTCGACTGTCTCCGCATCTTATAGACATTCTTGCAATTCCAGCAAGACACTGAGCTCGATGATTTGGATGCTGGGAAAGCAAATTAGGCGACACGTCGATTATTCCCCGCTCATAACTTACCAAAGCTTTCGGATAATTCCCCCTGAAAAAAAGTACCATTTAAATAAAAAATCACAAGACATATGCCGAAAATCAAAATGAATGGAAAATAAAATAATGCAATGAAAGTTAAAGTAAAAAGGAAAAGTAAAAGTTTATTTTTTTGTCGTTTTTTTGAAAAAATTACAAAATTAAAATAAAAAAGTACATATAATAAAAAAGTATAAAGAAAGTTATAACAAAAAAGTATAACAAAAAAGTATAAAGAAAGTATAACAAAAAAGTATAAAGAAAATATAACAAAAAAGTATAACAAAAAAGTACTACAAAAAAAAATACAATAAAAATGAAAATAAGTGTAACTAGTGGAAAATTAATGAACATTTTGCTTCCTCATAGAAAAAAATTTAAATATAAAAAAGTAATATGGACATATTTTTTCATAAATTTTTGGTAATTAAAACTAATTCAAACTGAAATTATACAAATAAATTTCTTTTAATAAAGAAAAATTTTCCAAAAAGAACTGTCACCAAAAAATAATAATCTTAAAATTTATACCATAAAATAGTATTTTAAAGGTACAAAATAATTGAACTGTATTCAAGTAATAATAAAATTACAGCTCTGCAAGTTTATCGTAAGTATATAAGTAATAATTGTATAAAATGATTGTAAAATATACACTTTATTTATATGTATCAATCGATTCATTTTTTAAGGTAGAAAATTTTTCCCGAATAAACTGCCATTAAAAAATGATCATTTTAAAAGTTATATTATAATAATAGGATTTTAATTGTCAAAAATCATGAAAAATTGTTATTTACGCATTCAATTCTGGGTAAAATATTATATCGGCCAATCGATTCTTTTTTAAATGCAGAACATTTTTTAAAAAGTAACTGTCATTATAAAATCAAAATTTCAAAAGTTATATAATAGAATGGGATTTTAAATGTCAAAAATGACAGTAAATTGTCATTTTATATAAGTAAATGACTTTATATAGGTAAATCGATTCGTTTCGATGCAAACAATATAAATTTCTCAGTACTTACATCAAATTTATCTCTTAAAAAAATTTAATGCAGAAAACCTGATTTTTTAAGGAAAAAATGGTGTGAAAAAAATTTGAATAAGGATTTTTGAAAATCCCTACAAATCCCATACAAATCTTGACATTCACGAGTGTAAAAAGTGCACCAAATTTTATTGAAATCGGTCAAAGCGTTCTAGAGATATCCTGGCGACAAAAAAGGGTGACATACACTCACACACACACACACATCTGGACATTTACTTCAAACTTCGAATTTAAGCTTTTTAGATGAAATTGAGTTGTTTTAGACTATTTTTAGAAAATCGATAATCGGACCGAAAACAATGCTTCCCTATGAGGAAGCAAAAAGATTGAAAGAAGTGTAATAAAAGTTGAAAAAAGTAAAATAGAAAGTAATGTGCATATAAAATTTGTGTCAAAATGCTAAATAATGGCTAATTTGAAGATTTTAAACGTACGTGAATTCCAATTGCTGAGCATATTCTCTTGAAATAAATGGTATTTCTTCTGGTTTTAGATTTTGAGCTAAACTTAGAGCTTGCACCCATTGCATTAAATCGCGTCGCAAATATAATGCCTCTACTGGCTGTGAAGATTGCAAGAAGAATTTTTCAGCTTGATCGTAATTGTTAAGTAAGGTGCAAATGTGTCCAGACAATAAAGATAACTCGTCGATGCTTTCTAGTTTTTGCAGTGCCCATACCATAGACACATCTTCAATGTGACGATAAACTTGCAGAGCTGTAATTTTATTATTTCATTTAATATTCAACTTTAACTTTTACTTTTCGTTTTAATTTAAAATTTCAAAAAGACTTACCGAATTCTATATTAAGATTAGCTAATGCCGCTTGCCCTAATTTCAACCATGAATTTTTGTCATTTAGTAATTCACAAGCTTCCCATGCTTCTTGAAACCTAAAATGATTTCAAGGAATAAAATTAATTTATTAAAGTTGATAAATCCAATTTAACTTATTACATTTAATTTATTGAAGTTGATAAATTAAATTTAGCATATTACATTTAATTTATTAAAGTTAATTAATTCACAAATAAAATGTATTTGAATCAAAGAACATTAAAGTGCCAGGAAAACAAATTGATATGTAAAAAAACTTATTAGAAAGAATATTATATAATACCTGCCACAAAGTAAGTGGTTTTCAAAAAGCTCCGTGACTCTTTTATTCTCCACAATATTTCCGATATTTTCATGAGAAGTTAATCTAATTTGTATTAATTTTCCAACCGGGGTATTCAAAGTGACTTCTCCAGAGTACATCAACATTGGAATAGTATCCGAAGGCAATTTTGTTTTTCCTGCTTGAACAACTTTTGTACCTAAACGAAGAAAAGACGTGTAACAATTATAATTAATCAAACAGTAGTTAAAATAAGCAAAACAGTAGTTAAAATGAACAAAACAGTAGTTAAAATGAACAAAAAAAAAAGAAAAGACATGTAACAATTATAATCAAACAGTAGTTAAAATGAACAAAAAAAAAAGAAAAGACATGTAACAATTATAATCAATCAGTAGTTAAAATGAGCAAAACAGTAGTTAAAATTAATTAAAATAGTTGAATTGACTAAATTACGTTAAAAGTTAATTGCAAAGTAAATGAAAGACTCACCTTCAATGTGATATTTAACATAAACATAAGTTATGATAGTGTTTTTATTGTAGACTGCAAAGACGTTTCGTTCAAACAAATTTTGATCCCAAATTATCCCTTCCACTGAATTAGGACAGTCTGGTACCGCGGTGATTGTTTCGTTCACTGGATCATAAACAAAAGCATCACGTTTATCGTCGATGAAACAAATTTGAGTTCCATTTGCATCCATATAAATTTGTTTAATTCCATTAGCGTGAGAAGTTTCCAAAGATTGATGAAATGCCTCCAAACTAAAGTAAGCAATTCGTCCCATCTGTAAAACACATTTGTTACTTTAAATTCAAGTTTTTTAAAAATCGAAATATAAAGGGCAACATTCTGAAGTTGTATAAATAAATAATTATGTAAAATAAATAAGTACATAAAATAAATAAATATACATAAAATAAATAAATACATACAATAAATAAATACATAAAATAAATAAATACATAAAATAAATAAATACATAAAATATAAAAATACATAAAGACTACATCTTTGTCCGAATGTTTTCGTTTTTATTCAAGATTATTTAAAACTAGCAAATTATTTTTTAAATAAAAAAGATATTTAATAATATTATGGAAAACTCATGGAATTTTGTAATGAAAAATTTGTATAAACCTAGAAAATACCCTTTTTTTAAAACACATTTAAATGAAAAAAAAAAATGACAAAATCACTTCTGTGTGGTATTTTTTTTTTCTCAGAATTGTATTTACTTTTCAAAAATGTAATAAAAACTTAAAATTTTAATCATTGTTTTCTGAACGATTCTAAACGTTTAAAGATTTTTAATAAAAGAAATTTGGTACAATAATAATTATAAACGATATCGTAGTAAATATTTTTACATACATATTTCTTTAAGGACAAAATCAAAAAACGATCTTGATATTATTATATTTTTAATACA
>WNHD01010821.1:0-11012 GCA_011057455.1 Ganaspis sp. Gsp50 | reverse complement strand
CCGTTTTCGTGCAAATTGCTGCACTCGCTTCACTCGTGCATCAAACTTTGCACTCGACGGAAAACAGCTACTTTCGGTACTTGGTGCACAATATACTATATTTATTACGTTCTTTAAATTCTTAAATATTACAACGTTATTCTATTTTTCTTCTTTCTAAAATCCCCTTTTATGGAAGAAAATCCCCTTTTTTAAAATTAAAAATCCCCTTTTGCTCCTAAAATTGAACGAAAAAAAGACTGTGATCCCTGTTATTTATGAATATTTATTTACAATTACACTAAAATACAATTGAAAATAATACACTTAAATATACACTAAAAAATAATACACCTAAAATACATGCAAGTAAAATTCCGAACGTTCAAATGAACGAAATTTTTATCCTTCTATTTTTAAAAATTGAGATTTGTCCTAAAATATTATATTTAATACAATTATTAACTTTTACGTTATTATTGTTTAAAAACAATTGCTCATTTTTATTACTAAAGTTTATTTTTCAAAAATTAATACGAAAAGAAAAGAGTTTGTTCAAATGAACGTTCCGAACTTTAGAAACATTAAAATACACCCTGAATTAATTTAATTTATTTAATTTTATTAAATTAATTTATACTTTATTTAATTTTATTAAAATAATTTATAATTTATTTAATTTTATTAAATTAATTTATATTTTATTTAATTTCATTAAATTAATTTATAATTTATGTAATTTTACAGCTCTGGAGAATCCGAGGACCTGGGATAATGGAGGATATTAGCGATGAAATACGAGAGTGGTTTATCTTGTGGTACAATGAGGTGGGACATTTTGATGTTTATCCAGCAGCCGATGTTGGTGGCTCAATTTTGGTGACAACTGGTCAGACTCTCACACCTCAAGAATACCTGCTGGAGAGGTGGGAGAAGAAGAAAGCGACTGAAAAAGGTAAGAGTAAAAGAAGCGAAGACATTGTGGAGAAGAAGAAGGCCGCTAAAGCAGAGGCGGAGGAACTTGCTGCAAAAGAGAAGGAACTCGCTGCCAAGGAGAAAGAAAAGGGTTGGCGAATGCCGGGATCCAAAATCTTGCCATTTATGCACGACACTATCGACGAGTTTATCAAAAACTGGAGTCTTCGAGACGAGTCCGGAAATGATCAGCAAGACGAGTCTGTTGATCTAATAGTCGATGAATTATGCCTGAAATTACAATTGGAAATGCGAGAAATCGTTGATGAGCTCATGAGACTTGAATTAGATAAATTGGTACAAGCCGTGAAAAAAGATCACGCTGGACAAAAAGAGAAATTGGACATGCCTCGGGCTAAAAAAGGTTGGTGGTCTATTTGTCATGTAGATTATTGTCAAGATTTTGTAATTGTATTATTAAGTGTATCAAATTAAAGCGCTACTTTTCGATTTTCGAGAAGTTTTACATGGGTTTTAATATTGAAATTCGAGAATATGAAAATATTTATATTAAATAATGTAAAACTATTTAAATTAAATAATGTAAAACTATTTAAATTAAATAATTTAAAACTATTTAAATTAAATAATGTAAAACTATTTAAATTAAATAATTTAAAACTATTCAAATTAAATAATTGAAACCTAATGAAATTAAATAATAATTATCAAAATATTGAAAATGAATCATAGCGTTCAGCAATATGCTGAGGATGAAAATAACCACATGTTAAAGTTAAAATTCACCAAAAGGGACAGAAGAATTCTAAAAATGATAGTTAAAATAAAAACAATTATATGTTTGATACAGCTGAGAAATTTTTAAAATATCTATGTCTGAGAAATTCTATTACTTCTCATAGGTGTTGAAGATGCAAAAAAAATATTACAAATTGCAAAATTAAAGTTTATAATAATCAATTAAAATCAACATTACGATAAAATGAAAGAAATCACAAACTTTAAACATTTCATGGCACTAAAAAACGATAAAAATTGTGTGTTAATAAAACATAAATACATTCTTGTTATTTGAAATTTACTTATTACTTTTTTATTATATACTTATTTACTTTGAAATCGTTCGTAATTAATTATTAATATAAAAGAACTTTTTTCAAAAATATGGATATTTTTCACCTTTCTTGAAAAGTTGAATGTGTTTCTAAAAACTTTTCTGCATTTTTCTTTTTGCATTTGAATCGGCATTCGATTGCCTTCAAAAAATACGAAAACAAAAGAATATTTCGAACACTACGCTTTTTGCAAATTTGAATATGTTCCTGAAAACTTGTTGAAATTTTTGATTTTGCATTCGATTCGGTATTTAAAAGCACGCAAATAAAAGTACGTTTTGAACACTACACTTTCTTGGATCAATTAGATTTTTAAAGAAATATGGATTTTTTTCACTTTCTTTCAAATTTGACTGTGTTCCTGAAAACTTTTTGAAATATTTCTTTTTGCATTCGATTCGGCATTAGAAGACACGCTCAAAAAGGAACATTTTTAACACTACACTTTCTTGGATCAATTTGAATTTTTCAAAAATATGGATTTTTTGCACTTTTTTGCAAATTTGAATATGCTCCTGAAAATTTTTGAAATTTTTGTTTTTGCATTCGATTCGGCATTAAAAAACACAAAAACAAAAGTATATTTCGAACACTACACTTTCTTGGATCAATTTGAATTTTTCAAAAAAATGCATTTTTTGCACTTTTTTGCAAACTTGAATATGTTCCTGAAAACTTTTTGACATTTTTGTTTGTGCATTTGATTCGAGATTAAAAAACACGAAAAAATATGAATTCTTTGCACTTTTTTGCTAATTTGAATGTGTTCCTGAAAACTTTTTGAAATCTTTGTTTCTGCATTCGATTCGGTATTTAAAGGCACACAAATAAAAGTACGTTTCGAACACTACACTTTCTTGAATAAATTAGATTTTTAAAGAAATATGGATTTTTTTCACTTTTTTTTTTCCAAATTTGACTGTGTTCCTGAAAACTTTTTGAAATTTTTCGTTTTGCATTCGATGTGGCATTAGAAGACACGCTCAAGAAGGAACATTTTTAACACTACACTTTCTTGGATCAATTTGAATTTTTCATAAATTTGAATTTTTTGCACTTTTTTCCAAATTTGAATATGTTCCTGAAAACTTTTTGAAATTTTTGTTTTTGCATTTGATTCAGCATTAAAAAACACGAAAATAAAAGTATATTTCTAACACGACACGTTCTTTGATGAATTTAAAATTTCAAAAAATATGAATTTTTAGCACTTTTTTGGTAATTTAAATGTGTTCCTGAAAATTTTTTGAAATTTTTGTTTCTGCATTCGATTCGGCATTTAAAAACACGCAAATAAAAGTACGTTTTGAACACTACACTTTCTTGGATCAATTTGAATTTTTCAAAAATATCAATTTTTTGCACTTTTTTCCAAATTTGAATGTGTTCCTTGAAACTTTTTGAAATTTTTGATTTTGCATTCGATTCGGAATTAAAAAACACGAAAATAAAAGTACATTTCCAACACTACACTTTCTTGGATGAATTTAAATTTTCCAAACATATGAATTTTTTCCACTTTTTTCGAATTTGAATGTTTTCCTGAAAACTTTTTGAAATTTTTTTTTTTTGCATTCGATTCGGCATTAAAAAATACAAAAAGAAAAGTATATTTCGAACACTACACTTTTTTGTCAATTTGAATTTTTCAAATATTTGCATTTTTTGCACTTTTTTGCAAATTTGAATATCTTCCTGAAAACTTTTTGAAATTTTTGTTTTTGAATTCGATTCGGCATTAAAAACTCCAAAAATAAAAGTATATTTCGTACACTACACTTTCTTGGAGCAGTTTGAATTTTTCATGAAAACTTTTTGAAATATTTGTTATTGAATTCGATTCGGCATTAAAAACCCCAAAAATAAGAGTATATTTCGAACACTACACTTTCTTGTATCAATTTGAATTTTTCAAAAATATGAATTTTTTGCACTTTTTTCCACATTTGAATGTTTTCCTGAAAACTTTTTAAAATTTTTGTTTTTGCATTGGATTCGGCATTAAAAAACACGAAAATGAAAGTATATTTCGAACACTACACTTTCTTGGATCAGTTTGAATTTTTCAAAAATATGAATTTTTTTATTTTTTTGAAAATTCGAATGTTTTTCTGAAAACTTTTCTGCATTTTTCTTTTTGCATTTGATTCGGCATTAAAAAATACGAAAACAAAGGAATATTTCGAACACTTCACTTTCTTGGATCAATTTGAAGTTTACAAAACTATGAATTCTTTCCGTGAGGGAGAAAATTCTTCATGAAATGAACACAATTTTCCTCTAGTTTTACTTGTAGGTGCTGTTAATTTCAGTTTTTTCCAATGTTGAAATCATTTTTCGCGTGTTGTTTTAATAATTCTCTTTTCTTTTAGCAAAGAAGCGCAAGAAGAAGAAAGGAAAGAAAGACTCCTTATCTGATGTTCCTGTCGAGGAAATGTTCAACGAACTCGCTTTAGCAAATATATTGAGACATAACCCTGAAGCAAAGTTACAAGACTGGATTGGTGATTTATCATATCAAAATTATGAAGCTCAGAGAGAATTTCGCGAATGCAGCTACCGACTTGGAGAAATTAAACAACTCGTCATGGAATATTGCATTCTCCCCCTAGGCTCTAAAGAAGTGCATCTCATATCCCCTCTCGTCAAGTCTGTTTGCATATGTGGCTTACCCCAATACGGAAAATCGTTTTTAGCCAATGCCATTTTTTCTGAACTAGGAGCTCTGATTTTTGATCTAACTCCCAGCGTGCTAGTCGATAAATACGTCAGTAAAAAGAACCAAAAAAGACTCATGAATATGGTTGGAAAACTTTCTCGAATTTACGCCCCGTCTGTGATTTTTATCGACGGTGGAGAGAAACCATGGTGGAAAAAAGTACCTGCTGAGGAAAAACATACGCAGCCTAAAAGACTCGCGAAATTGCTGCCTAAATTCGTAAAGGCTATAAAACCAGGAGATCAGGTTTACTTTTTAATTACAATTTTATTTAAATCTTTGCAATTTTATTAAAATCTTTACAATCTTATTAAAATCTTTGCAATCTTATTAAAATCTTTGCAATTTTATTAAAATCTTTGCAATCTTATTAAAAGCTTTACAATTTTATTAAAATCTTTTCAATCTTCGAACCTTACTTGTTAAAATACAGAGGTATAATTTTAAAAAAATGTTTCTTTTGTTTCATTAGACGCATTTTAGCAAGTTTCGGAAAATGTTTTATAAATCTATAAATGACTATAGGCGTAATAATCTGTGGATGGACGACTCGTATTGAGATTAAAATGATATCTTTTATTTGTTCTGAATTAATGTAGGAAATTAAAGTTTCTTTACAATGTCATAAAACCAGAAGTTCCAGTATAATTATATAAGAGAGAAGCTGAAGTTCATCCCGGATGCCGTGTTTCACTTTTCATCTACCGTTTCCCTTAGGTTTTGTGTTACATAGACGTGCAGTGTACTTACATTTGCAACTAGATCTGAACAACATGTATAACTAATTCTACCTCTCTCTGTAGTTTTTATTTTTCTTCTCTAGATATCCACAGAAGGTGGCTTTTTATTAAATCTTTTTTCCGTTATCGACCTCAGTTTTCTTCACTTTGATACCACATGGATAATCCCAATTCATGCAATCATCTCCTTTTTTAAATCGATTCATAAAAAGACTTTACTTCCTCATAGGGAAGCCTTGATTTATCTATTTTTATTTACCTATTTTTATTTACCTATTTATTATTTTACAAGAAGGTATTTCAATTCACAAAAAAGTTACAATCACTTCAATTTTTTTAGTCAAGAGTTTTCGAAGACAATATTTTAGCCAATAATTACAAAAATAGACAGTTGAAAGGAGAAATCTGGAATTTTAAAGCAGACATTTCGTAACATACTGAATGATTTTAAATTATTCAATATTTATTTTATAGGACATTTAATTTTCGTATATATATTTTTGCTATCTTTTTATGTATTTTTGTTTCTAAATATTGTTTTTCATTTTTGTTTTGAATTTTTGTTTTGAATTTTTGTTTTTCATGTTTGTTTTGAATTTTTGTTTTGAATTTTTAGTTTGAATTTTTGTAGTCAATTTTACTAAGAACATGTTCGTTTTGTGTGTAATCATATTGCTGATGTTTCTAAACGATTAAGAGAAATTAAGCAAGAAAGAAACTCGATGTTCATTATTCTTGAAGAATACAAGAACGATATTTTCACTACGAGTGCCGTCCCCAGATTCTTGACGCCCACGAGTCTGTCCTTGTTACCGCTCCACACGTACACGTGTATATCATTAACCGGAATAAAAATTTACAGATACTCTTCCTCACGCTCTCGACTGAGCCATACAATGCAAGAAAACCTTTCATCAAAATCCACGACAAGTTTATAATAATCCCAGTCACCGATTACAACAGTTTGTTTATGTTTTATGAAAATCTCTTGATGAAATATCACTCTGTCGACAGAAATATTGATGTTTCTTGTCTAGCGAAAGTATCAATTGGTCTTCCGCTTGAATTTATTCGTCAGTCGATCGAAAAAGTTTTAAATTTAACGAGAAGATCTCAACTTCTGTTCAAGCCTTTGAATCAATTGGAGATTATGGAAGAGCTTTTAAAATATGATGGTCCTGGGCCAAAAGTTATAGAGAAATTTACAAAATTTGAGAATAAAACACCGCTTGGTAGGAAGAAAATCAGTATGATGATTGCGGAGAAAGAGGAACGTGAAAGGGACCAAAAGAAGAAAAGAAAATGATTCTGTTGAGTGGATTTCGGTCAAAGGAAAAATGATGAAATATTAAATATTTTATTTCATTTTCGCTAGTATCAATAGAAATTTATTTTCGTCGACGAAAAATTATTGATAACTTCAAAAGGACACGATAAACAAAATGAAAAAAAATGTTTCATTTTCGGAATTAAAATAATTTTGGTCAGTAACTGCGATTATAGAAACTGTAAATAAGCGCTATTTTAAATTATTGACCTTTTTTAAATGAAGGCAATTTTTTTAAATTAATGGAACTTTTCAATTGATGAAACTCTTTTCAATTAATGAAACTCTTTTCAATTAATGAAACTCTTTTCAATTAATGGAACTCTTTTCAATTAATGGAACTTTTTTCAATTCATGAAACTTTTTTCAATTAATGGAACTTTTCAATTGATGAAACTCTTTTCAATTAATGGATCTTTTTTCAATTGATGAAACTTTTTTAGATTAATGACTTCGTTTTTGAATTACTGACATTTTTTATGAATTACTGAAATCTTTTTTGAATTAATGACATCTTTTATGAATTACTGACATCTTTTTTTGAATTGATAACACATTTTTTAATTTGATTAGAAAGATTGCTTGTAGTAAAATTAAATACTTAAATCAATGACACAACATTCTTCATTTAAGGATAATTATTCTTATAATTGTGATTTTTTGTCACTTCATTGTTTTTTCAATAGCATGATTTAAAAAGATCAATCACTTTTGAATCGAAGTGATGAATATTCTCTAAATCATATTTTTGATAACTATTCCAAGAATATGTTATAATATTTCAAGAATAATTATTTCTGTTTCAAAGATATTCTATTTAATATTGTTTTTCGAACATTTATAAAGAATTTATAACAAATTTAAATTGAAATTTTAATTTGAAAAATAACTTACAATAAATAAATACAATATAGTACAATATATTACAATATATTACAATATATTACAAACAATAAACTTGAAATTTATAAGAATATATTTGATTCAAGAGTATTTGTTTTTGTATTCAAAAGTGTTGTCTTTGATTGAAGAGTGTTTGATTTTAATATTCAAGAGTATTTATCTTTGATTCAAGAGTACTTGTTTTTGATTCAAGAGTGTTTATTTTTGATTCAAGAGTATTTATTTTTGATTTAAGAGTATTTATTTTTGATTCAAGATTATTCATGTAATTCAAACATTGTTATTCAAGAATATTTATTTTTATTGTATAAAAATTGATTCCTTTCCAGACCGATTAAACCAAATCAATTTAAACACTAATCGACCTGGAATTTTATTTGGTAAATGTTCAGAAATTTGTGGTGCAAACGATATATTCAAATAATGTTATTCTTTATATATAAGAATATATCAATATATTAATATTAATATATTAATAAGAATATATTAATTTATTAATAAGAATATATTAATATATTAATAAGAATATATTAATATATTAATAAGAATATATTAACATATTAATAAGAATATATTAATATATTAATAATATCGATTCAAAAATGTTGCATTTGATTAAAGAGTATTTTCATTCAATAATTAATTTCCAGCGAATAGTAAAAATGTAGTTTGATACCAAACAATGCGGTCACTGTACTTTTTTAATTCTAAACTTTGAATTAAATTACATTCTTTTAATCATTGAAAATCTTGAATCGAATTTTTAAAATACTTTCTCTAGAAGGAAGATTCTCTAGAATCAACAAAATCCGAGAACAAACCAAAGTTGTTTTAAATAAAAAAGGTCAGTAAAAAAATAAATCAGTAAAAAAAACTAACAAATCATCAAAGAAGTAAATAAATAATGAAGAAAGTAGATAAATCAGTAAAAGAAGTAAATCATTTAAAAAGATTATACAATACTACAAATCAATACTAAAATAACACAATACTAAAACAATACTAAAAATCTAAAGTAATAAAAATTCAAAGTAATAGAAATTCAAAGTAATAAAAACTCAAAGTAATAAAAATTCAAAGTAATAAAAACTCAAAGTAATAAAAATTCAAATTAATAAAAATCTCATTGAAAATTCTTTGCAAAAATCGTTGAAAAAAACCATGAATGAAAAGTTTTTCGGAATAAATTGAAAAATTGCGAAAGCGTGATAAACGGAGCAAATAAAGATTGCGGCCGCAGAGTAATGAATTAAATTAAATTCTCTCTGTATCGAGTTAGTTAAAGCGAGAGATAAACGTGAGCGGGTGGGTTGTTCCTTAATTTATTCAGTAACACACACATGAACAAAAACCCACACGTTAATACCTACCTACACCCTGTCGCGAATTCTCTTCTCCACAATGATACTCGTGCTGATGTTTCCTCCTATTCTTGTTGATCTTCGCGGCTTTCCTCGTGAATGCATCCACACTCGCACGTGGCTCTCACACACACACGCTCACCACCCTGCGCCCACTCGCGTGCGCGCACGCGCACCAACACGTGTCAACACAAAATCGCTCGCACGCAGACGCACCACCAGCGCGGCACTCTTGATTTTTGATTCTCAATTCACATACGAGCGCGGCTCCCACGCTCTATCGCTCCCGTGAGCATCGTGCTCACCTCAATTTCGCACAATCTTTAATTTCCTCTAGTCCTCGAATAATCCTTTGGGCCTGTTTTTACAGAATTTTTTTTAATTTGATTTTCGATTTGATTTTTGGTTTTGATTTTCGATTTGTTTTTTAGAATTGTTTTTCAATTTGATTTGGGATTTGATTTTGGATTTGATTTGGGATTTGATTTTGGATTTGATTTGGGAATTTGATTTTGGATTTCGACTTTTGAATAATTGATCTGATTGGTATTTGATTTGTTGGGGAGATTAGATAATACACAGGTGATGGCGAGTTGCAGGAAACTGAGAATGGGCGCACCGCGGATCGTGGACCGGTGCTGATGATTGTGCATGGGTAACTCGTATGGGGACTCGCCTCCGCCAAGTCCACAGTGGGGACTGTCAGTTTCCACATAGCATAGCCATGTATGGAACACGTTCTCTCCACGGCCTAAACGCCCACTTGCAACTTGGAGCAGGTATCGTCGCATATAACGAGTAAGAAAGTCACTCTTTTCTGTCTCGCTTGTGCCCCCACCCCATGAGGCCCCCCACAACCACCACCCCACCCCATCTAAGGAGCTGCCCCAACCGGATGATACGTCAAACCGACGCCCGCTTTCCGGCCTCTTAACGCAATCGACCACCATCGCTGATAAAATTTGGCGATCGCGAGATCTTTCTCCAAGACTCGGGTCAACTTGTTTAAATAGAATTTCGTGCATTCAATGTATTTTTTTCAATTGTGTACATCCAATGTATTTTTTAAATTGTGTACATCCAATGTATTTTTTAAATTGTGTACATTTAATGTATTATTATGTCATTATGTTTTATACATTAAAGGGACTGACACGTACCAACTGAAACGACGTATTATTACTCGAAACCACAAAATGCTACTCTTTTGTAATGTACTTTTTACTCTGTAATTTACTTTTTTGTAAAAAGTACTCTTTCTACTTTTTATAATGAAACTAGCTAAACGGAATTTTGAAACTAGAAACTAGGCTAAACTAGAAACGGAATTTTGAAATTTAATATTTTAAACACATTTTAACATTAAATAATTTCAAATTTTATTCTACTAAGGTTTTAAACGTTCGTATTAATTGTTTCTAATATATTATAGCTTATTATTTTTTTTTTATTTTTGGTTCCTCCATGTATCCACTTTTAGGGTTTTTATGTATCTAATACCCCCTAATTCTTCTCCATAAGTCCCCATTTATTCCCCCTAACTTGCATCCGTAGCCGATTTTAATTAGAATTACTCGTATTCACCTGGCCCGTCCTAACCAGAGTTAAGGGAAACTAAGGAAAACAGGGTGTCTACTAACCGGGAAATAACCGGGATTTTTATTTAATCGGGAAATAGCCGAGAATTTTTTACCAAACCGGGAGAATTTTAAAAACTTAAAGTCCTTTTTTTCTATTTGTAAATAAAATGTTTTAATAAAATTATGTCTACGTTAAGAATAAAATTTATATATGTAAAATATCGGGGTTTCTACAACAATGGAAAACATGGAGAACCTGGAATTCTCATGGAATTTCATTATTCCTCATGGAATCATGGAAATCTCATGGAATTTTCATTTATATCATGGAAATTAATTTTTCTATTTAATG